>APFE030615025.1:15782-59111 GCA_000404065.3 Pinus taeda | reverse complement strand
GTGTCCTTTTGGTGTTCTGTCTGAGGAACTTACCCTGTAAATTCCTACATGGTATCAGAGCTATTTGAGGGCCGCGTCCGTTGGTGATCCAAATCTGAAGCCGGTAGAACTGCATGTGGCTATCGTTTCCTAGATCTACTGTTTCTGACTGCTTTCGGGCTGAGAGGACTTCTGTTGTGTTCGGAGCACCTGTTCCAGTGAGGAACCCCTTTCGTTTCACGCGAAAAGGTTTCCGGTAGCCCTATCTGCGTCATTTTTAAGATCTGGAGGTATACAGTGTTTATCTGCAGTTTACTATTATTTTCTCTCTGGTTATTTCGCTTTCTGTTTATTTAGCCTTTTTATTACCGAATCTATACCTTTCATTTCTGCGTATGCTCTTTGCCCTGCGACTCTGTGCGATCTGGGCAAATCAGAAACAGAAAGGAAGTTTTTTTTTCTCTCATGCGTATGCTTTTTTCCCTGCACCTTAGTGTGATCTTGGAAAATCAGAAACATTGAGAAAAATATTTAGTTTCCGGCTAAAGCTAACTTCGAGCCGTAAGGTTCGTTTTTCTTTGCATATTCGTGTTGGGTTTTGTGTTTTTGTTTTGTAGGAAAAAAAAGAGCTTTCTCAAGACAAGCACGCACACGCACCCCAAGGCCCCCCCCCTCTCTCTCTCTCTCTCTCTCTCTCAAATTTTTTGTATAGCTCAATTGGTTCAAAGCTATTTTAAAAGAGTATAGGTCTTGGGTTCAAATCTCCATTTTGTGGGGGCGCTTTTTTTCATTCCTGCACATTCGCGCACTTTCCCGGCAACTTCAACTATTTTTTTTCGAAAAGCCATAACTTCTTCATCTGGAAGCCTTTTTCAGAGTCGTTTCTTTTAAAACAACCTAATTTTTCGAGATCTATCCATTGGAACACTTACTTTCAGCATCTTCAGCTTCAGTTTTTTAAAATGGAAAGTCCATGCCAAGTCATTCTTGACAGCACTAACTGCTTCCAATGGGTATCCTACATGGAAGATTTAATTAGAAGTAAAGGTATCTACAGAATAGCCATAGGCCAAGAGAAGAAACCAAAAGATGAAGACAAGGTTGCAAAATGGGAAAATAGACAAGATCAAGCACGTGGTTTGATAGGGATGTCTATTTCTCCTTATCTTAGATTCCATATTGCATAACTTGATACTCCTCATGAAGCATTGGAACAAATCACTAAATTTTTGGGATTAAAAATGAAATTAGAGCCCATCAACTTGAAAATGAGTTGCTTACATTGGATCCTAATAATTTTTCTTGCATTGAAGATTTCTTGTCCAAATTCAAGACCCTTAGATATCTCTTGGAAGTTGTTAAGATTAAGAAAGAAGATAGTAACCTTATTTATTCCATCCTTACTAAGTTGGGACCAGCCTACTCTGTATTTGTTTCCACCTTCCATTCTACAAGGGAAGCTTTCATTTGTCAAGGGAAAGACTACAAGGCCCCTTCCTTTGACTCTTTTTGTGATTCTTTAATAAGAGAACAAGAAAAACTCTTACACCTGGGTCTTCTTAATCTTGGAAACTCTTCCAAGAAAGCGTTAGCCGCCCAGCAGCAACCAAATTTAAAGAATCATAAGAAGTCATATCCTAAAAATAATGGTCCTAAACCAAACAAGGGTCCTAAGCAAACTCAGCCTCAAAATGAAAGATCATTTCAGCAAAATGATAAGACCAATAAAAACAAATGGAAGAAGACTGATAGACATTGTAACTTTTGTAATCGAGATGGCCACTTAGAATCTAAATGCTTTAAGAAGATGGAAGCCTTGGAAGCCGCAATGAAGAAACATAACATCCATGTGGAGCATTCTTCTACTTCAACTTCAACTTCATCTTCAGGAATGGCACTTTCTGCATGTCGTTGTCAATCATCTCAGTCTGGTTATGCATTAAATGTATCTTCTTCTTCTCATTCTCATGAGTGGCTCATTGATTCTGGAGCCTCTTATCACATGGCCAAAAACAAAGCCATGTTTTCTTCTTTACATGATTGTAACACCAAAAATATATATGTTGGTGATGATAGATCCCTTAATGTTGTAGGGACTGGAACTGTTCATCTAGACAATGGTCAGTTTAATGATGTATTATGTGTTCCAACCTTATCCAGCAACCTTCTATCTGTATATCAGATAACTCATTCAGGTGAAGGTAAAATTGTTGAATTTTCACCTCATGATGTTGTAATCAAGGATCTAAGAGATCCTAAACAGATTCTAGCTACTGGTATTGCTGATGATTCCACAAGGTTGTATAAGTTTCACAACTTTGGGTCATCAAATCTTCCCTCAGTATTTGTTGCTCATAATGATGAAGTGAGCAAACTTTGGCATGAGAAATTTGGTCACTTAAACTATCGCTCCCTTCAGCATCTATGTAAAGAAAATATGGTGACAGGTCTTCCTATGGTATCTTGCAGAGATGGTGTTTGTTCCGGATGTGTACTCGGAAAACATCATCGAGACAGTTTGGAAAAACATGCCTCTTGGCACGCCTCAGCCCCTTTACAGCTTGTGCACAGTGATTTATGTGGTCCACTCCCTGTTGCTTCATTCTCTGGCTGCAAGTATTTCTTAACTTTCATTGATGATTTCTCCAGACGCACTTGGGTATACTTCTTAAAACTCAAGAGCGAAGTATTTAACACATTTTTGGCCTTCAAAGCCTTTGTTGAAAAACAATCTGGACATCAAATTCTTAAGCTAAGAACTGATAATGGTGGAGAATATATTAAAAACACATTCATCAACTTTTGCACCAAAAATGGAATTCAAATGCAACATACTGTTCCATACACTCCACAACAAAATGGTGTAGCTAAAAGGAAAAATCGCACCTTAAAGGAAATGGCTAATTGTATGCTGCAATCTAAAGCACTCAGTCTTAGTTTTTGGGCCGAAGCAATTAATTGTGCAAATTATATAATAAATCGCACTCCTACTAAGGTTCTAAAGAATATCACTCCAGAAGAAGCTTGGAGTTCCATTAAACCAGATGTAAGTCACTTTCGTGTTTTTGGAAGTGAAGAATGGGCCCATATTCCAGATGAAAAGCATAAAGCTTTAGAACCTAAGAGTGAGAAATGTACTTTTGTTGGATATTCTGAAGATGTAAAAGGTTATAGACTTATTCCATTTAAGTCCAAAAATGTTATCATTAGAAGAGATGTAAAATTTGATGAAAATAAATCGGCCTGCGAGCCTAGTCCGGCGGATGTGCCACCTCTTCCTATCTCTTCTACTTTTGAAAACATTTCTTCTTCAGATGATGAAAGTGAGGATTACAATCCTCCCCCACCTTCTCAGGATCCTAAACTTCCAAGATGGGTCCATACTACTCGGGATGCAGCAGGTGATCTTGCCGGTGATCCTACAGATCAGCGACGTACACGTTCTCAGTTTGAAAGAGCCTCTTCTTTACTGGCTCAAGCTCCAGTAAATCATGATCCTGACACTTTTGCAGAAGCTTCAGGCCATCCACATTGGGAAGCAGCTATGAATGAAGAATATCATTCATTGTTGGCAAATGATACATGGGATCTTGTTCCTCTACCAAAGGGACGCAAACTTGTTAGATGTAAATGGGTTTACAGAACAAAGTATGGACCAGATGGGAAAGTTGATAAACATAAAGCTCGTCTTGTTGCTAAGGGCTTTTCACAGGTTGAAGGCATTGACTACACTGAAACCTTCTCCCCTGTTGCCAAAATGAACTCTATCCGCCTTGTTCTTTCCCTTGTTGCCTCTTTAAAATGGGAAGTCCATCAGATGGATGTTAAATCTGCCTTCTTGCATGGGGACTTGCATGAAGAAATCTATATGGAACAACCCATTGGCTTCATCCAAACAGACTCCAGCCTTGTATGTCGACTTAAGAAATCTCTTTATGGTCTCAAGCAAGCTCCTCGGGCTTGGTATGCCAAAATGGATAGCTTTCTTTTAGAATCTGGCTTTTCTAGGTGTTATTCTGACAATACTGTCTACAACAAGAAAGTGGGCAACTCTCTTATCATCCTTGTTCTTTATGTTGATGATCTTATTCTTACTGGTAGTGATCCCAACCTTATAAACCATGTGAAGTCCAGCCTTAAAAAGAAATTTGAAATGACAGACTTAGGACACTTACACTTTTCTCGGTCTTCAAATCTTGCAAGCCAAGGACGGTATTTCCCTTTCCCAGTCCAAGTATGCTTGTGATATTCTTCGTCATTTTCACATGGAAGATTGTAAGCCAGCTCCTTCTCCCTTTCAATCTGGAGTCAAACTTTCAGTCTCTTGTACTTCTCCTGAAGTTGATGCTAACTTATACCGTCAACTTGTAGGAAAACTCTTGTATTTAACCCATACTCGTCCTGACCTTTCCTTTGTTGTTGGCCTTGTTGCTCGTTTTAATGCAAACCCCCGTGAAAGTCCATTGGAAAGCCAGTTTAAAAGAATACTTCGTTATGTTCCGAGGACAGTACAGTTTGGGATTCATTACAGTGCCAAAGCAACTCCTCTATTAGTTGGTTTCACTGATTCTGATTGGGCTGGTGACCCTGATGATCGGAAGTCTACTGCCGGTTATGTCTTCACTCTTGGTTCAGGACCTATTACATGGGCTTGTAAGAAACAGGCTGCCATTTCTCTTTCGTCAGCAGAAGCAGAGTATCGTGGTGCCGTGGAAGCTAGTAAGGAAGCCTTGTGGCTTCGTCAGATCCTATCAGAATTTGGCTTTGAGCAGCAGCATCTGACTACACTTTGGTGTGATAATCAAAGTGCCATTCAACTTTGCAAAGATCCAGTTCAGAATCAGCGTAGCAAACACATTGAACTACACATGCACTTCATCAGAAAGCTCATTCATGACCATGTTCTTGAAGTGCAATATTGTTCAACAGATGATCAGGTTGCAGACATCTTCACAAAGGCTCTCACAGAGGCGAAGTTCACTAAACTTCGATATATGCTTGGAGTTCAGAAAGTTGTCACTAAGGGGGGATAGGCTCTAGTGCCTCCTTCCTTCTCCTATTGTGTCATATTTGTAAATCCTTCAATCCTATCCCAAGTTGTTCTTAAGGGGGGATGTTAGGATATTCCGACACATAGGAAATAGTTAAGTTCAACTTGGTCTAGTATAGAGTTAGGTATAGAGTTAGGTAAAGTGTGTTTCTTTACCGTTGTACATTTTGTAACTTACAATCCGACGGTCATGATATGTAGTGATCCGACGGTTCATTCTCTCCTCGGTATACCGACACTTGATCCATGGCTTGACACCCGATTGGTCCACGAATTCTATTTAAAGCGCATGGAGGGTCATTTGTAGGTTGACCGTGCATGAGAGAAGCTTATGTAAATTTTCATTCTTTTATTAATAAATTTCCTGTAGTAGCCACGTTGGTGCAAGCCGTGGACTGTTTCCCTCTCTGAGGGTTTTAACCACGTCAAAATACTGGTGTATTGATCTGTGATCTGTTTGTGAGTGGTGTCCTTTTGGTGTTTTGTCTGAGGAACTTACCCTGTAAATTCCTACAATCTGTATCTATATATGTCTATCTGTCTGTGAGTATATATCCATAAAATCTTAGAACATATCCAAATTATTGAAAAAATCTTATATGAATAATATGACATACCTCAAGGACCCTTCTTTCTAAGGATTCCTCAAAACAATGGATTACTGGCCACTGTTCTACTTATGAGTTCACTAGGCAACCATCTATATGTCTGATATAATACTCCTTCACAACCAAAAAATAGAGGCATAAAATCTAATCAGTACAAGAAAAGAGAAATATGAGTAAAAAATTTAAATACTTGATAAAATGATACTCTCTCAAAGTGGTGTGTCAAAATCCATACCAGATAAGCATCAGGTCCTTTGGCATCAACAATGTCATGAGAAACTACATATTGCATGCTTATTAAATTGCATACAATGTCAAACAAAACCTTTGGCTAGTCCTTGCACTTGACATTAATAATTGAATAACCTTTCTTGACCTAGTTTTATAAAGTCACAATAGGCATGGCTTGATCACTCTTGGACCATGCACTATCAGTATGTGATCTCTCAAAGCCATGATTGGTGAACATGTTTTGATGTAGATGCCTCTCTATATGAATAATAACCATATAAAAAGCAACCTTGGCACCTCACTTGTCACTATCCCCCTTCATAACAATGCAGAGTTAAGCTTAATCTTTGAAAGAATTTCAAAGTCATCAGTTGGAGGCCCAAGAAGTTCATCAGGAACATACCACAGTCGAAACCCTTGTGTTTTGATTCTAGACCTCAACTGCAACAACATTACAGTTAAGGTTTGTGAGAACGAAAACTATTTTAGAAAGAAAGCCTAGCCTATCTCTTGCTTTTGATTCCATTAGTGTGTGTTTAGCAATAACCTTTATTCCAATGGATCTCCTTATTGAAGGAAAGAGGCAAGAATTGGTTCCCAATGACTAAAATCACAATAGGTATTAGTATAAAGGGATTATTGAATGGAAATGGGCACTCTCTGAAACTGTTTGTGGTAGAAAAGAGATCTAAAAATACTTCTTGTATATACTTAATCAACTATTCATCTCTAACTTTGTTTACAACAAACAAAGTAGACCTATGAATGGGTGTGGTCAGTTGGACCATACAAACCTTCAAGAATAGTTTCTAAACTAAATGTTAAAAATACATAAATTGGGGGTTCTTTATGGAGCATGTCAGGGAAGCCCATGAGTCCGTTCAATGTGAGGTATCTTATTTAATTTGGTGAACCATAAGGTCATGTATAGGATGAACTCACTCTTCTTATTGATATTGAATATTATTGTGAGAGGGGTCACATAGTTACAAACATATTGATATTCTAAAATTATTATATAGTGGTTAACTGGGTAAAATGAACTTCATAATTTGTTGTGTTCACCTGTATATGCCAGAATTAAGGACCATGAAAGAAGTTTCAACAAAATTTCTACTCTTATGTTTAGAGGGAGTTCAATCTCCAATTTGAAGAGCTTTCAAAACAAGCATTATAGGGGAACACATGTACACTTATCTCAGTGGATATTGGATTCCACCAAAAAACTTTTCTGTCACTTTTTGTATGCCCCGATGAGGCAAGTCGCTAGTGGAGGCTTAGTTATGAATGTGTTGGTTCTATGTAGATGCCCAGTAGCATGAAAACTTGATCATGGAGCATAGTATGGTATAATTTATAAAGGACAGGGAAGACATTTTCACTTGAAATATGTGGACCAGGTTTATGATTCCATACAAAATATCCTTTTTTGAAGTGCATCAAAGCACAATCCAAATGTATTTCTTCATTTATTCTTGAAATAGAAAAATACGATTTTTGTTTGCACCGATAAGGAAAGATTGGGAATTAATCCCCCTAGAAACAATTGCTTATGCTTTGATTAGGTGTGGTATAATATTTGAGGTGGTACTTGTTGGAGTGGGTATGGATCCTTCGATTGGCCTGAGCCAAGATTTTAAGTAATTTTTGGACCTAGCCAAAAATGTTCAAAGTTGAAAGTATTTATTATAAAAAAATGTTACAATGGTACTCCAGCGGTAAACAATTGGACATAAGGTGGTTATATGGGGAGGAGTTTCGCTTGGGTAGAAAAAAACAACAAGGGTAAGATATCTACAAAATCCATCTATCTAAAGTTGTTATTAAACTTAGGAGTAGGAAGATTTATTAAGTTGGGGAGAAAATGTCAATTCAAGCAATATATCATCAAGTTGGGTTTTCTCGTCTCCTTAATTCCCAATATTGATAAAGAAAGTATGCGAGAATGGTTAGGTTAAGATCCAAAAGAGAATAAGTACATGGCTTTGTGTTTCAAAGGTGATGCATCAACATAACACATAATAGGTTTTAAGAAGCCTTATTCAATCATACATGTTGGAAATTGATGAAAGTTTGTTGGGATAATGTGAACAAGCCTTACCTCTCTCTTGAGAAGAAGCAGAATGGTAGAAGCTTCCTATGTCCTTTTCATTTTAATAGAATACATCACTTATAATTTGTTGTTAAGACATTTTATTTTGGATTTTAAACCAAGACATTTGAGGAATGCGATATGGACATTTGTACTATTTTTTTTACTATTGGTGAAATCCTTCACACAACCAAATATAATAACAAATAGCTTAGGAATACATAAGTTCTATCAGGAAATCTAGTGTCCATGCAGAGCTGCTAGTCCCACTAAGACGGGTAGCTATCTTAGAAACAAACAAACTATAGTTACTTTCATCTTCCTTTATGAGAAGTAGATAGGAGAGGAGCAAAGAATACCAACCTCAATCTTTTGCTTGGTTCCTTGCTTGTTCCTTCTCCCCTTCGACGGATCTTTGCCACTCCTTCCTTGATTACCGCTTCAAAGAGTACATGTAAAGTCAAAGAAGCATAATACATTCAAAGTACAGAGATCTACAATCATAAACAATATAGGACCATATATATATTGACCACACAAATGCATATATCATCAAAAATACAAGAATGTGGAGGAAAACTTGAATAGCTTTATTGATATAAAGATTAGAAGAGAGGATTACAACCCATTCATATAACCCAGTGTTATCCTCCTAGCATGAAAACCCTTCTTCACCTCATGAAAATATTAGATCACCCAACACTATGATGTTCCACCAAGAAACCAACAACACTTCCTTACAAGATACAAGATTCCAGCCTCTGGATCTCTGGGATGAGGGATCCATATATAGATGTTTGCAGTGGGGTGAGTCAGCTTCTGGGATTTTGATTATTGTCCTCTCTCTGATATTTCTTGGTTCCACTTGGAGATTCATGATCTCTTACTCATCCCTGGGGGAATTCAGAGAGGCAAGTGTCACAGGAGAAGTTTCTGGAAGATTCCATGATCATCCACCTTGCAAACTGTCTCTGCCATTTGTCTACTCTCGTCCATCGCACCCTATAGAAGGGATTTTCAGTATGCATCACACGTTTTGCATGTGGCAGGTGAGAAATTGGAAGATGGACCAGATACAAAGTATTGGAAATCATCATATTTGTGAGAGAGAGGTTTCTTTTAATTCCTTTTGGAAGCAGAATATATGGATGGTACTGGTAAAGGAGCAGGAGAACACATAACTAGAGGAGGTATTACTTCTTTTGTACTGCCTCGACTTTCTAGAAATGGGACCTATCCAGGATAGTCATGGATCTAACAAGACGAGGGCTTGTGAATTTGAGACCAGAAGAACCATCAAAGTGCTTGACAACAGACAATTGCCTAGGTTCTTTTGACGTTTGCAGTTGAGGATATCTTTGAGATAATGGAATATAAGTGCTATTCCATTCATCTGGCAAAGTGCATTCTGAAAATCCTATCTGCAAGGGGGCAGTATTACCGAGACCAACTATTACTCCTTCTTTCAAAGCTCTAGAGCACAATTTCGGATTGAGTGGAGGCATTATGCTTGAAACAAATCTAAGACAGATAGAAGAATGAAGCTGAGCGATCAAAGTTTGTGGGGCGACATTGAAACCATTGAACTGAATATGGGCATCCAAAAACTCATTTATATATGGATCACTCAACGAAACCTGATATCTGGGGACTATAGAAGACCAAACGAGACCATTATTAAGAGGTCTCTGAAAACCTCCCAGCAAGGAATCATTAAAATCATTCAGTCTAGTATCTAGAGCATAAGTTAGGCAAGAAGTGTTTAATCCAGGTCTAACAAGTGGATTAATCCCAAACTGAATCATGCCTATATGAATATATTTGAGCCCATGTTCCAAACCCCATTCAATATCTTCTTTTTTAATCAAAGGAATCTGGTAGACTTTCTGATCAGCGGAAATAGGTATATTCACGGAAGTAAAGCAAAATAGTTGAGCTTCTCTAAACTGAAAAGCAAGAATCTTATATAACTTCTCTACTTTTGTTTCTGGCAATGTCCAATTTGGTTGTGGCTCAAATTCTTGAACTAAAACCTTTTCATCATATAATTTTTCTTCAGAAGATTTGTTCAAATACTTGTTCAGAAAAGACCGTCTCTTTTTCTTAGCAATTTTTCTATCCTCGGGTGTTTGAAGAACAAATTAATTCGAAAAACCAACCATTGAGATTAAATATAAGTATGCACCTGAACAGAGGAGATAAAATCTTTGTGCTCCAGGAAAGCAAACATGGCAGTCAATCACCTCAACGCTCTCTACCAAAGCCTTATCACCGATTTCAACTTGTGAACAAGGGCATGGACAAATATAACTCAATCGGAGAACCAGATAGTTATGAAAATTATTTGGACAAAGAACCAGATGGCTCTGATACAAAAAGCTTTAGCCTTCCCAGAGCCCCACAGGATCCAATTGCAAAGATTAATGAAAGATATCTAGAGCCTACAAACTCTAGAAGAACTTTCAAGAATGGTACTCTGAAGACAAATTTCCAATGGATACAGATGAAAAATATGTCAGATATAGAGAAAACTGAAATAGAGAAGATGCATAATTATACAAACTATCAGATTGTTTATATGCTGAAGAATATAGATGATATAGCCAAAGATGTGCTAGAAATTAAAGAACATATAAACAAAATACACATTGGTTATAATGAATGTTTGGGAATCCCGAATGAGCACAAACATAAATTGAATGATGTCAATTCCAACATGGGAATAATCTCCAAGTACCTTGAACACTTGAGAGATGCACTACCACAACCTACTTCTCCACCTCATTATAGGGAAGTAGATCTTTCAAGTTCAAGGTTAAAGTTTTCTTCTAGTACAGAGGAACCAAAAGATGGTCTTAGAAGCATTTTTCTCAAACACATTGATAATATAGATACTGCTAAGATTGAAAAAGTACGAAAAGGAATAATGTTTGCCATAGAGAAAACAGATTTAATGAGAAACAGGCTAACCACTTTTCCTACTATTGAAAGCTTGAAATTACGAAAGGGCTACATCAGCCTGAAAACCTTTGTGGAAAATGGGCAACCATCTGCTCCAAAAATTTTGGCCATGTCTGGTGTTACCTCTAATTCTGGAGACCACACTCAAGGAGAAACTAGTTCCAAAAGGGATAGAGGTGATACATTCACATTCCCACATAAAGGAAAGAAGGGTGACTGGGATACTTTTGCACATGATGCATCAACTGATAGTCCTTTTTCTAGATTTAAAGACAATTTGGAAAGTGTCCCTACCAAATTTGAAAATCCATCAGCTAAAGGATTTGGTAATACACTTTTAGTAAATATTGATTGCATGAAAGGTGAAGATGTTATAACAGTCTTGCATTATGTCCATGCTTGGGTACTACAGAGAAAAGCTGAAACTAAAGCACCATGGTTAGATATAGATACACAAATTGTTTGGTCTTTTACTGGCATTTTAAAACAATGGTGGGAAAAGTTGTCTGAAGAAGAAATGAACAATATTATTGAACATCGAACAGATCCCCTAAGAGCTATTTTTGATGCATTAAAACATGAATTCGTAGGGGTTGTGCCAGAGAATTCAGCACATCATGGCCAACTCTTTTTATCTCAAAGATTGTGTAACACAGATTATCTGCATTATTATTATTATGTTATGCAAAAACTCCTTTATCAAGCAGCAGATCCTCACAATGTTGCTTATCTAAGGTATTACATAGCTTCAATGCCAGGGAAAATTCCAGATTTGATTAACCAATATATTGAGACCAACAAAGTACAAATTGAAAATTATTCATTTACTGCAGTACATCAGATGATAGTTTCTATTTTGCAAAGAGAATGTGCATCAGAAAAAGCTAAAAAGAATTTTAAAAAGTAGATGCATTTCAGCAAAAAGTTGTGTAATAATTTTGCAGAAACTTATGATTTTGGATGTAGTAGAAAATCTAAAAATAGAGTGCCAAAAGTTTCATGCTCATGCAAGACAGATAAGTATACCCCGAGGAAAAAATACTATCCTTCTAAGTTTTCCAAAAAGAAGAGGACAGTATTTAGGAAAAGAGCAAAGCCTCCTAAAAGAGTAACCTGTTTTATATGTGGGAAAGAAGGCCATTATGCAAATACATGCAAAGAGAAAAAGAACAAGAAACGGTTGAAGATTATGGATGTTTTCACTACAGTCCATAATCCAAAGAATTGGGATCTCATATCCCACTCAGATGGAGAATATTTTGAAATATCCAGTGATTCTTCTGCATCAGACAAAGATGATCTACTTAATATCAACAAAATAAGGTTGGAATCTGATTCCTCAGATTCTGATGAAACTTTTATTGCTGACATTAAAATGTTCTTCTTCAATAAAATAGATAATTTGTAGAATCAGATTAATGAAATAAAGACACAGCTAGCCCAGCTTGCACCATCCTAGTTAACAGCCAGGAGAAGATTGAAAGAAATGCTGGAGAATTTAGAAAAAAAATTACCTTCCAAAAGGGTCACTAAGGATGAGCATTTCAAGGCAAGAGAGTTTGATTCAATGTTCAAACCATTGAGTTTTACAGAAGCTTCTCAAGGTATAGGTATGGATGAAATCAATACTCTCAAGAGAAAAATTAGCAGTTTGGAATCATCTATTAATTTAACAAGATCAGAAATGTTGCAATTATCAGCTAAACTTCAAAATCTTATTTCTGAATATGATGATGCTAATTCCAAATTGGCAAGAATTCTGATGAAGGATATTCCAGAAGAAATGCCCATGAAATCTAAGGAAGTAGATTTGGTAAACATCATGGGAGGAGGAGATAAAGTGGTAATCCCTCTGAAAATAAAATTCCAAAACGTAAAGGAATACACTTTAGATGCACAAATTGATTCTGGAGCTATGTGCAATTGCTGCAAGTTTGGTGCAATTCCTTCTTATTATTGGCAGCCTACCAAACTTTCCTTCAGAGCTGTAAATAAAGAATTAATGGAGATTAACTATATATCTCCTGATTTCCCAGTCTATTTGAATCATGTACAGACTTATGTTACATTGTACAGTTTTGATACAGGCTCAGATGTATTGTTAGAACAAGATTTTTTGAAAAGATTCCTCCCAGTTACCTTTGGCAAAGACTGTGTTACATTTACTACTAATGAGGGACCTGTTATGATTCCTGCAAAGAATGAGTTCCAGCTTAAGGTCAAGCCCAGTGAAGAAGATAATTTGCAGGACACTATGCATAATCTTACAAAAATTCAAAAAATTGTCAAGCATGCAGAAATACATGGGCAAAAGGCATTGCAGGCGATCTTAGATAAGCTACACCAAGATTGCACAGCAAGCAAGCCAGATGCTTTCTGGACCAGCGAAAAATATTTTGTAGCATAACCTTATAAAGAAAGGTATGTTCCTAAAGCACAGAAAGCAAGTGCTAACCATATGTCACCTACTGAACAAGCCTTGTACAAACAAGAAATTCAACAACTGCTTGAACAAAATTTGATTGAACCTTGCAAAATCCCATGGTCCTATCTAGCTTTCTATGTCAACAAACATAGTGAGCAAAAACGTGGCAAGAAGAGGTTGGTAATTAATTGCAAAATATTGAATGAGGCTCTCATGCCTATCAAGTATCCTCTTCCCAATAAAAAATTGTTGCTTGCTAAAATAGCTAATGCCAATGTTTTCAGCAAATTTGATCTTAAAAGTGGGTTTTGGAAAATTGGCATTATTCCAGAAGACAGGTATAAAACCGCCTTCACAGTTCCCCATGGCCAATACCAATGGACAGTCATGCCATTTGGATTAAAAAATTATCCATCTGAATTTCGAAAAAGGATGGAAGATATTTTTGGAGGGGTGGAGTGTGTAATTCTATATATTGATGATTTGCTTGTGTTCAGCAAGGATGTAAATACTCACAATATGCATTTAGAAAGCTTTTATGAAATGGTATACAAGCATCGTTTAGTTCTATCTGACTCAGAAGAAAAATTTCAAATCGGAAAAGTCAGAATAGACTATTTAGGATTACATATAGAACAGGGTGATATAGAGCTTCAGCCTCATGTCCTTCTCCATCTTTTAAAGTTCCCTGATATTCTCCTTGATGAAAAGATGCTTCAGAGATTTTTAGGTTGTTTGAATTACATCCGGCAGTTCTACGAAAAGCAATCTGAAGATACTAAGATTTTGCAAAAAAGATTGAGGAAAGAAAAAATCGAATGGTCCAATGAAATGACTACAGCAGCAAGGAACATAAAAAGCGAAATCAGAGAACTTCCCAAGTTAAGACTGTCTGTCACTAATCTCCCATTCATTCTTGAAACAGATGCATCTGATCATAAATGGGCTGTAGCGTTGTTACAGAAACATGGAAAGAAGGAACTTGTTTGAGCATATGCCTCTGGTACTTTTGATGACACAGAAGTCAAGTATCCATCCTCCCACAAAGAAATACTTACTGTCAAAAGGGGAATCCAAAGATTCAGATTGTCCTTGAAGAGTGTTAGATTTTTGGTTAGAACTGATATAAGGCACATGAAAGGTATTTTGTCCAAAAAAAATTGTTAGAACAAGGAAATACTAGGATTCTAAGATGGGCTCTCCGGCTAGAAGGATTTCATTTTGACATCGTCTACAAATCAGGTGCAGAAAACTACTTAGCAGACATGTTGACAAGGGAAGGAGCTCCAGAAATCAAAGACATCAAGATGTTCAGACCCCTGTACAAAGGAGAAAGTTCTTTGAGTAAAATTCCAGTCCAGTCTAGTGTCTGTCAGTCAAAAATTTGTTCAATCTCGATCTGTAGTCAGTGTAAATATGAATTCTGTTGGGATTGTTTTGTTTTAAGAGTCAAATCATTACCAGTAGAAGTCATCCAAATTATTTTGCAGATGTGGTTTGATTTAGAGTCTGGCATGATAGCCTATAATAGTGAGTTACCTTATAGAGATAGGACTTGGCATGTCTATTATTCACTATCTAGAGGACCAACTCCTGTCTATTTTGGTTTTGTCGAACATACAAACTGGACATGGCAAGATTATTTCTCCATCCATTAGAGGGCCAGAATACATGGTTATATTAGAGTTAGATAGTGATAATAACTAGTGGAGTCCTTGGTTTAGGTTGTTTATGTTTAAGTATATGCCTAGGAGTGAGCATATTTTTTATTTTAATTTCCAGGAAACCATTAACACTTTCATTTGGGAAATTCATATTGTTGCTCGATATTACCACACTATAGAGTTTGAATTTCTTCATACTGAAACAGAAGTAGTCCTACCGGATAGACAGCAAGATGAACCATTATTCAGTTTAAAGGTCATCTTCCATGGAGAAATTTCTATAGATCCCAGGACGAGACCAGCAAATGTATTCCATTTTCCATTTTTTTGTTGTTTTTTGGAAGTAGCACCTCCATGGCTTGATGATTCCTTGCCAAATGATATATTTTCTCCTAACATAGAACAATTATTAGAGATGGATGAAGCCGAAAGAGCATACGCTGATGCAGAAGAATGGCAATATAATAGTGATTGATGTATATGATCACTCATCAGATATCATGTATATTTTTAGTTTCCATGGGTTTTCTTTAAAATATCCACTTTGTAATTATAATAAGTCGATGTCCTAGATTCCTGCCATCTTGTCTGTTGATCATATTTTACTTTTTCGTGGGTTTTCTTTAAAAATATCCACTGTGTAATTATTATGAGCTAATGTCCTAGATTCTGTCCGTCATCTCTATTATTCGTATGATCTTGTCAGTGTCAGGTTCGGTCCCCACATGGAACTAACTTTAAGGGACAAGATAACAGGTGGTAGTACCCACTTGCCCGAATCTTTTATTTGGCTCCTTACTGTTAGTCCTTTGGATATGATTTCCTGCGTGATATTCATACCAAAAGGAGATTCCTCGTGTCCCAGGTTTCCGGTAAAAATTTCAACCAGTTTAGCTACCAAGAGATTATAAATACTAGAATTGAGAGGAGGAGAGGGCATTCGGAAATTGAGAGTCTTAGAGTTAAGTAGTCTAAGTCGAATTTTTCTCCTACTCTGCATCTGCGGACATACTGTCTGATCTACTTGTAACACGAGCCGAGTTCAAAGTCTTTAGGTGATTTGAGAAGCCTGCGCATCAGTGCTTGACGGTGGTGTGAACCTAAAGTGGCCGGATTAGTATAAGAGTCTATAAGTTTTGATCTTTTAGACTCAGCCTGCTCACATGCCAGGTAGCATGTAGATTTGTTATGCTACGGCTAACTCATATCTACTAAATGCTGCAACAGTCTATCTGAGGAAAAAGATTACCTTTTGTAAGTTTCCCTTTTGTAATGTTCACATCCATATATGAATAAAATCCTTCTAGTCATATTTCTTCAACTTTCACTCCACAACTTCTTCTGTGTGTTAAGCAGTCTATATGGTCCAGTTTTGACTTTGAGCAGTTTTCCATGGAGAACTTCTGGGAGATGATGTAATTAGCTAACCTTGTTCCTTTAGGGTGTGAAACAACACTTTTAGGGACTCAGGAGCCCTTGGTTTATGGACATATATGATTGGGGTTGCGGTGCCCAAATATGTCTATAACAATTGCCCCCTAAAGCATGAGGTCGTAAATCTTTTGATGTCGGGTGAAATGCTTTATCATGAGGATCCGAGGTTTTTCGACCTAGAAGGCGACCTATAATAAGATACAATACAATATATTATCTTCATAATATTTTCATGATCTAGCTGAGGCGGGCATTCCCATGCTCAGCTTTATAAATTCATTTTCATGTACATAGGACAGACAACCGTCTATATGGCAAACTGATGATTCTAATAGAGCCATCATCCTTCGATTTGGATGATCATCTGTGTAGCAATGATGTACATTTGATGTCTTTATTTTCTTGAATATATCGCAGCCTGGATGGATGAAACTAGATCTGGGGTCTTCAAACTGGTCCAATCTTTGCCCGAAGTACAAGTTGATCCATGTGAAAAATGTTATGGAGTCGAACGTGGAAAGACATCGCCTAGTTACTAGCCAATGATGTAATCTATTAACAGGTGCAAGAAGAATCACCGATAATGATGATGACCCTCAAGGTACTATAGTACAATTCACGTTGTGTGAAAATGGGACTTGGCATCAAACACCATGCAAAATCTTTCGGTCAAAGGCCATTGATGTAAACCTATCGTCGGAAGTGAGAAACTTGCCATTCAGACATGCAAGCTTCAAAGTACTGAAAGGGTTATTCCTAGGTCGACTTCTTGGATAATGAGCTGTCATCGACAAGAAGTGACCCGTCGTAGGAGGGCTTTAATGAATCCCACATCTACGACACGGAACGGAGAAAATGATTTTGTGGAGGTGAAAATGATCTGATGATACAGGGTTCAGGGTCGTGGTCATGAAAGAATGGAGTGTGAATATATTGTAGCGGATGAGACACAAGCTAGGTTCACGAATTCTCTGAGCGAATTCTCTTGAGCATATCAGCGACACTGAAATGGATTGGTATCGTTAACCCCAAAGATGGATGGTATGATGGACAAATGGTAATATGACTGGTGAACGGAATAACCCAACCCGACTCAATCATGGTGATGGAGTGAAAGCGTCATGTTAAAGAGTGACTTGCTACCAATAAAGTTTCTTCAAGTTTTCTTCCCAATTTTCCCCAATCATTGCAGACCAGTACCTCTTTATTTTTATTAAGCTTGAGGAGGATAACATATACTTGTTCTATAATTTGTCCTTCGGGCAAACCCGTTGCTATGTTTAACAAGCCTAGCAATAGTGAAACTCATTCTTGTCTATATGGACAAGTTTGTCGCTATTGGTTTTAACGAGTTTAACAACAAAAACAACTATGTCCTTTTTCAATTTTAGAGAGTCTGAAAAGGGACGGAAAGGAAAATCCAGTATCCTTTTTCGTCATATAATCCCTTAAGTTTGAAAAAGTATAAAATAATACGAAATGGATGAATTTTCGATAGTTTTAACGAGCCGAACAAGACAAACACTCAATATTTTTGTGTAATAATCCCTCAGGTCCAAAAAGATTAAAATCTAGAGGAGGGATAACACTTATGATAGCTTTAATGAGCTGGAGAGACCAATTGCTCGCCAATCTTTTCATATTTTACGAGTCAGATGAAAAAAGCTTAAAGGAGACTCGTTTTTGAGGAACGAGTGATATTCTCAGGTAGCAGCTGGTTCCAGGTAAGGTTTGGAATTTTCCAATCATGGGATTGTTACAAGGATGGCTAACAGAATCACTCATCGTAGCTGTTCCTCAAAAGGGTAAGAAATCAAATGGAGGTGTATGATAAGCTAAAACATAGTGGAGATGATGGTAAGAACATGACCAAGGCTCAAAAGCTAATGATAATGCATTCACAATGGTTATTTACTGGAGATTGGTTCATTTTTTAATGAGCTTAAACTCTGGCGGAACATATGCTCATTGCTTAGGTTTAATTTTTAACGATCTTGAACTTTGCGTAAAACTGCTTGTGCCAATCATATAATAAGGATGTCTCACCGATAGGTTCAATTTTTAAGGAGCTTGCACCATTCGAAACTTTTCTTTGTATCCTTTCTTTATGTAAGATAAGAATGACCAATCCTATGAGTTTAAAGGGTTGAGAATCTACAAAGTAGGAAAATAAATGGTCGCTTCTCACTTCCATGCGAAAAGGTTTGCATTCCCCTAGGTATAATGAAGTAGAGTCTCCAGGTTACCCTTCAATTTGCAAACAAAGCACTTGCTCTATCAAGAAAGGCATACTTTTTAACGTACATAGTAGAGTTTCGAGGTTACCCTTTAATTTGCAAACAAAGCATTTTCTCTGTTAGGAAAGGCATACCTTTTGACGGAGGTATCTTATTCCAGTCTAATCCCACTTTCCTATATGAATAGGTGGGTCAAACTAGTCATATTCCTACGCGGAAACCCACCTTATACCTGGGGTTCTTCTACTAAAGCAGACTAAGGTGCATGCCCCCTGGGTTTCAGTCACAATCACCGAATTACTCGTGCTCATCAGGTCGAAGGATTGGAGATTGATGAGACATTCCTTGGGTGAAAATACTAGTTAGGGATGGCATTTGACTATTAGCTATGTGTGAGCCGGGGAATGAAAGCTAGACTACAAGCTGGACCACTCTTCCTTCATGTAGAAAACACAATACTCGAAAGAGTGAGGAGACAATGGCTCCCATGCTATAAATATAGTCACGCCCAAGGAGTAGATTATAATCTAAAGGTCCTTGGACTACCATTACATTCAGATAAATGGTTTTCCATCTCAATGTTATAGGCAAATTTGGAAGGATCCCTAATGGTCGACTGGTTCCTTTGTCCAAGCCTGCTAGATTTCGCATCTCAGGCAGAAGCAATGGCGAACCAATTGCTTTTGAAACAGTTGAGTAAAGGATACTCACAAAAGCCCCTTCATCTATAGCACGAACCATGACCATTTTTTAAGCTTGTACAATGATTCGGAATGGTACATTAGATAGTAGACGGGGTCTGCCTAGTAGATTCCAGTTGAAGGAAATGACTAGGTTGCTTGGAGGTGGGACCGAATAAATGGTCGGACACGACTCTGATGAATTTCCTTCCTGTGGTAAAGGAATGGGTAGATTGCCCCCATGTTCATCGGATTTTGTGTTTATGAAAAGAATTTGAACAGTGCCATTCTCATTCTCTTCGATGATTGTCTCATCTGAAGATGGACCTTCCGAAGACAAGACCGGGTCGACTGCCACCTTGACTTGTTGACTTTGGTCCAGAGTTCATTCAGAGGGTTTATCTTCAACGATAGATGCTTCGACTGACCACAAAGGTGTGTCAGTTAGACTTTCAACTAGCGATGGACTCGGCAAGAGTTTCTTTTACCCAGGAGGAAGCCGTAGCGGTGAAGCAGGACGGTTATCCAAGACTATTTTAGCTTCAGCCAGGAAGGGACAACAGTGGACAGAATGATCGCCTTCACACAGTCTACAAGGAAATTTATATTTTCCTTTCTGTCCAGAGATTTTGTTTTCACTAGCTGGCAGTGTACTCTCAACATGATCATCAGAAGTTAACGACACCAGATTGTGCAAACGAGGAGACCAGTCCCTTAAGAACCGAGGGATGCAAGGAAAATCTCGATGATAGTGGTCCCCTTTGCAAATGACACATGGAGAGTTAGGTTTGGATGGTGCAGTGTGTGGATTTTCGCTAGGTGATGCATGGTTGCCCCTTTTTGCCTTTGGCTCCTTTTTCTTCTTCTCGTTCTTCTTCCCTTCCTTCTTCTTCTCAATTACTTGGTTTTTAGCTTTACCAGCTTCACCAAGAGAAGAGGAAGGAGGGGAGGGAGAAACAAGTGAAGCAGAAGGTTGGGGGTTAAATCTAGTATCATCTAGTTGCTGACTTGATTGCTTAGGAATCACGGTGGTTTGAATGACAGAGGTCGAGAAGAGCCATATTGGCAAGTTGATTGTCAGTCGTGGGAGGGACAATGTGGCCATATGAGGTGCACCAAGATATCCCCAAGAGGAGAAGGGACTAGGATTTCCCCCAAGGGGAAATCCTTGGTTGGTGGACTCCATTTTTCTCAACCTAAGACCAACGAGGGAATAATGATGTTATTCCGATTAAAATAAATTGTATGACGCTTTGACACAATTTTCTTTTTCAATTTTTAAGAGTCGATAAAAAGCTAAAGATGACTCTAGTCACCTTCAATTATTAATGAGCTTGAAGTGACAAGTGCTCAGATGGACCTTTTCTTTTAAGGAGTCTGAAAAGGAACGAAAGAGACTACTCTATAAACCTAGACAGAGGGATTACCAAACCAATCGCAAAACTGCAGAATACTTTTTACGGTATGGCAGTCAATCTTCCCGAATGCTCTATTCAGTGCATTGCGATCAATAGGGCGGCAGACACAACTTCCTAAGTATAAAGGATATCGCCTATTGTGGTCTCCCAATATATACTCGATGGTACGTGGGAGCACAAGTCCGTACTAGCACTTGTCATCTCAAAGAGGAGGAATCACCCAACCTACAATGAAAGCGATAGTTACCAGGCTTTACGATGCCGGAATACGTCTCTAGCCTAGACTTCTAAATTTTGTGTGTTAGGTTCCAAAGCATTTTTATGTTCATTGAATTTATTTTACCGTTGATCTTTCTTAAGAAGTTTGCCTTTCCAGTTCACTGCGTGATGTAGATATACAATTCCTAAAATGCAATCTAAGATGATAAATAGTTGTTTAATCTTCTTTTTGTAATGAAAATCCTAGTTACTAAGGAAAGAGAAGTGAGATTCTTTCACATAGAGCAGAGAGCACACACTAGATGCACTGTCCTAAATCAAAATAAACAAGTAGTCTAAATGCAAATGCACATGCATGTATTTGTTTTCTACTTCTTAATGTGTGAATGACAAAAATGATGCTAAGTACAAATTTGAATTATTTTTTCAAAGCGACAATACTAACAACTTTCTTTTCAAAAGACGAAAGGAGGAAAATGACGATACTTTGTGATTTTGAATTGAAAACTTCTTTCAACACTTGAAAAAGTATTAATTCAAATCAAATACAAGAGTAACAGTGTAATCGATCATCAAGAACAATAGGATTATTTTCTTTTTCTGAAAACAACACTTGTGAAACTTCCAAATCAAAAGATGACAGTTCAATTACGCTACTTCTTTGTAAAGGAGAACCGTAAATGGGGAACAATACATAAAAACATTTACAGTTCTTTGTACAATGGAGGCTGAATCATGCAAAGGAAGGGAGTTCCGACAGTGGTATACTGATCACAAATAGAAAAACTCCTAAATAAAGCTGAAGAGACTGAACAAAAAACCAAAATCTACAGGAAGAAACAATCTTATATGATCATCGCACCTTTAACACAGGGAAACAACGATGCATCTCGCCTACTACACATGGGAGGTGCGATGCATCCAGATTCCCAAGAAGAGAAGGTGCGATGGTCCAGGGATGAGACTTCAACTTGGTTCTTGGTCACAGTTTACAGCTTAGTTTAGGGATTTAGGTCGAGCTAATGATAGTCAGTAAATACAAATCACAGGGGCTGATCTAATGAGGTTACTTGAGCCACCACCAGGGCAATTAGGATGTTTGCAAATCAATTATTCAATTTATAAACAAAACTTGGAGATAGACTGAAGCAGCATTGGTCTACTTTGCACTTGCATAACAAATGCAGTTCGAAGGCTAGTTGGCTTGACTTCAGGCTCCATCTGTAGTTTATAAAGCAAACAAATATAGACAAGAAAATAAGCTATTCGCTCCCTAGTGGAGTTGCCATTTTGTTATCAGGAAGTCTAGTGTCCATGTAGAGCTGCTAGTCCCACTAAGACAGGTAGCCATCTTAGAAACAAACAAACTAAAGTTACTTTCATTTTCCTTTATGAGAAGTAGATAGGAGAGGAGCAAAGAATACCAACCTCAATCTTTCGCTTGGTTCCTTGCTTGCTCCTTCTCCCCACTGACGGATCTTTGCCACTCCTTCCTTGATTACCCCACTTCAAAGAGAACCTGTAAAGTCAAATCAGCATAATACCTTCAAAGTACAGAGATCTACAATCATAAACAATATAGGACCATATATATATTGACCACAAAAATGCATATATCATCAAACATACAAGAATGTGGAGGAAAACTTGAATAGCTTGATTGATATAAAGATTAAAAGAGAGGATTACAACCCATTGATCTGACACAGCGTCATCCTCCCAGCATGAAAGCCCTTCTTCACCTCATGAAAAGCTTAGATCACCCAACACTATGATGTTCCACCAAGAAAACAACAACACTTCCTTACAAGATACAAGATTCCAGCCTCTGGATCTCTGGGATGAGGGATCCATATATAAATGTTTGCAGGGATGTGAGTCAGCTTCTGGGATTTTAATTAGTGTCCTCTCTCTTATAGTTCTTGGTTCCACTTGGAGATTCATGATCTCTTACTCAACCCTGGGCGAATTCAGAGAGGCAAGTGTCATAGGAGAAGTTTCTGGAAGATTCCATGATCATCCACCTTGCAAACTGCCTCTGCGATTTTTCTACTCTCGCCCATCGCACCTACATAAGGGCTTTTGAGTATGAATCACACTTTTTGCATGTGGCAGGTGAGATGCATCACACCCTTAGCACTGAGTAGTCTGTATGGTCTAGTTTTGACCAGTTTTGAGCAGTTTTCCATGGAGAACTCCTGGGAGATGATGTAATCAGCTAACCTTGTTCCTTTAGGGTGTGAAACAACACTTTTAAGGACTTAGAAGCCCTTGGTTTATGGACATATATGATTGGGGTTGCATGCCCAAATATGTCTATAACAATAAGGAGTGAAAATAATTGTCAACTGAGCATAAACATGTTTAGAATCCTTACCAAACAAACTATGAGAGGTTCGATGGAATAAATGGGAAAGTTTGCATTGGATTCCTGGCAAAGTGCATACCAGTCTAACTTAGGAAATAAAATTCCTTTCCGTAATTTCATTTCAAAGTACATGCTTTTTTCCTTTTCATTCACTTCCAACAAAGGCCAAGCCCTAGCAACAACAATGTTTGGGAATACCCAATTAACAAGGAAGTACAGGACATCCCCATTTCCAAGGGGAGTCAATAATTGGAATGACAACACACCCAATTGCTTCCATAATCTATCTAAGATACACAATACTTCTAGAACGCACCCAAGATGTACCCAAAATTTTCAATATGGAATTTTTTTACAAAATGCAACCCCACAGTGTGGGGACACATCTCTTTGTTGTCTCATATTATTTCCACACAACCATTTGGGCCTGTATTTCCTCTTGATGCTTCAACTATGTTGAACTTGGAATAGTTTTTTTTGTGTGATCCAGTTGTACTACTTATCAGTTATGTGACTCTCCCTACCATTAGTGGAAACATATTATTGGTACTTCACTAGTAGTGTATGTTTTCTCGGTAGGAAATATTGGTACTCTTAAAGTGAGGTTACAAATATCTAATCTTCTATTTTCTCAACTCTCCTACTCTATTGGGATGTTTTTTGCTTTATGGTTTTTTTTCTCTTCTAGAAGTACAAATGAATCTCCGTCTAAAATGCCTACTAGTTGTATTAAGAGCTATTTATTTTGTGTTACAGGCACAAATAATATTTGGTATGTTGCAGCCTCCACAAGTGGTATTTTCTTGTTTCACTTCCAATACATTTATAATGAGTTATTTTAAGCATGTGATTAATATGATGTTATGTTATTTTTGTCTGGAGAGCTTCCAAATTCCTAACATCCAGCAGTCTCTAATTCATCCTCCTCAACTAGTGCAAGTAGGGCCTCAGGGGCAAATTCAACCCAGACCATAGGGTCACATGAATTCAGTACAAAGTCAAGTACCACCTAGGCAGCCAACACAGATGCAATTTGGGCATCATGGTTAGATGATGATACAACAGTCTCGACCTCAAAGCCCTATCAACCATTTATACAACGACCTTTACCCATACCTCAGTCTCAAATGCAAGCTCCCCAACAATATCAGGCTTATTTGCCTCTTCAACCAACATCCCAATCTATGCAACAACCACCACAAGGTCAGAGTCTATCAATGCATCCTACCATTCATTCCGCTCCTCAAAATCTGCTAATGCAACCTCAAGTTCCTATTGTTTTGTCAGGTCAATCTCAACAGTCTTTCAACTAGTCAACTATTGGACTATATCAACTAGTGCAACCACCATTGCCACAACAGCCAAGGCCTCCTATGCAACCACCTCCACATCAGTTGTAGAATCATCCAACTTAGAGTTTGGACTTTCAATCAATTGTCCAACAATAATCACAGTCGGAGGCATTGTTTCAGGTATAGTTTCTAGATATTTCATTATAGATTATATCTCTAGAAGAGCTTGTGAAATTATATCTATAATGATGATCTTATTTTATGTAAATTTATATTCTAATAAGACTTGAGGAATTTGATTCTATTTATAAAGAATATTTTCAATGGCCCTTATGCTCATACTTCAACAAAAGTTTCTTGGATGTTCAATTTGTAGCAGTCAGGAAGTGGTCAAACTAACATGGTTGTTCCATTCCAACCACATTCCCAACCTCCATTGCCAAGTTAGCCACCTCCACAACAACTATATCAGGTAATAAGGGGTTTATTCTCATTGTGATTTCAATTAGAAAATTCGTCTTGTTGGTATGATCTAACCTAATTATTTTATTCCCTATTACCTACAGATGAATCTAGGCAGTGAAGTTGGCCCTATTTCACATGTAGGCCCAGATATAAGTGGTCAAGGCTTAGGGCATGGAAAGATATCAAATGTGGGGCATGGAATCCAACCTGGAAAGGGGACTAATTTGGGTCAAGGCTTGAGTAGCATGGGGCCTACTGTATCATGGCAACTCCTTCCTCCAGAAAGTTCTGCCAATACTGTTAGTGGGGTTTCACATTCAATCATTCCATCAGGGATGGGAGGGCCCATGAGTTTAAGTGGGGTTATGATTGCAGGCATGAATGATTCTGCTAGATAATATATTAGGACTCTTGGAACTGGAATGAATACATGACTATTGGACATGGGAGGATCTAGTATGGTTCGTTCCCAAGGGCTGAATGAGATGCAAACTTAAGCATTGCCACATCAACAACAACTAGTTTCTCATGTGAGTCATACTGTAAAGTATCGTTGTTAGTTGCCTAATTTTCTCTCTTTTTTCCATTTCCCCCTTCCTAAAATCATAACCATTTACCGTTGTTTTTCCTCTCTTATAAACCCTCATCTTGCACCTGTCCAAGGACAATGACATATTTCATATGCACTTTATTTTTCATATTTTAAACTTAACTTAGCATTAATTAATTATTTATTACATGATTTATTGCTTATAATCACTCTTCGTAACTTACCGATATCTCCAATGTTTATTTGGTAGTCAAGTACTTACCATGATTGCTGATCCTAGTGCAAGAATGGATCTTGCACTGGTGCCAGCACAACATATCCTTGCAGCAGATCCAAACCTCCTTGATCACCGCCTCGTTCTAAGCAACTTCAGCCATGACAGCAAGATATATCTGAAGGTAGCCGAGCTCTAGCCATGATAGCGAGGTCGATCCAAAGGCAGTCGAGATCAAATTTATGAAGAATGAACAACTGGAGATTGGCTATGGCCATTTTTGTTGAACTATCTAATTTTGAAGGCAAATAAGATAAACTATGCATACTGGTTATGTAATTGGTTAAACGATCTTTTTGGCCTTCGGCTAAAGATCTATATAAGGAAGAATGTAAATAGGATGAGATAGTTTTTGATAGAAGTTTGTATAAAAGAAAGACACAGCAAGAGAGGTGGTAGCAGGTTGTTGTATTTTGTTATCACCACAATCTAGGTTGGACTATGTATTACGCATGTATTTGCCTCAGTGAATTAATAGAAAGTGAGCTCCGCCTCATGTTTTATAAATTGCATTTTTGTGTTTGAAGTTGATGAATTGATTAAAGTACTAAGAAGTGTTTCTATTTGAAAGGGAAATGTGTTGGTTGGCTACGGTCCAGCCAACCCAGCACATTTACCCTATTTCATGTTTCTTGTTATTTGTGTTTATGTTGTCAAGTGTGATTTAATTTTAAGAACATGCATTCCTATATGAGTGAAAGCGCATCCACTGTGTGAAGTAGCTAAATTTCCTTTTCCTGCACCTGATTTCAGATTGGTTTTCCCGCTTGGTCTAAGCAAGAGAAATAAACTTGCACCAATGCACATTGGTGTGATATTCCTTTTCTGCAGTTCTGTTTTGTTGGTTTTCCCCGCCTAGTCCAAACAGGGGAAATAAACCTGCACCAGTGCATGTTGGTGTGCTATTCCTTTTTTGCAGTTCTGTTTGGTTGGTTTTCCCTGCCTGGTCCAACGAGGAAAAATGAACCTACACCAATGCATGGTTGTGTGATGCAGCAAGCCTTTCTAGTTTATTTCCTGCAATTACCTTACTTTCATTAAACACTTTATGACAAGATAAATGTATATGGATTGTTTCTTTATTTCTGCACTCTGTCAAAATCATAAACATTCATTTTTTGTGTGTGAAATTTGATTTCATAGTATAATAGCACTTGTAGTAACTAAGCACTTATTTTAAGAATTAAATGCTAAGTGCAAGAAGCTCTGATTTGGTGCAAGAACTGGCTTCTTGCTATAGGATCTGAGTTCTTTGAACCTAAAAAAGTTTAAGCCCTTGCAGGAAGTAAAACACCTTTAATAAAGACACCATTTATACCCTCTACATAAATCTTTGTTCCTACACTAGTGCAAGCAGACTACGATAATGCAGGGCAGATTAGTGCATGAAGGAAATCTCCAAAGGAGTAGGTTTAAAGGGCCCATCTAATGAGACTTCTAAGCATCCTGCTAAAGAAAAACACACACTCAGTAGTTAATTAATAGTTAGCTAGAGTGATTGTGACTTCATTTCTAAATCCCTTTTGCAAATGCATTCTTCCTTGTTCTAGTCTTGGATTATTTTGATGGTTCAAGTTGCCTTTTTTTCATTTTAGTTTGATTCTGCAATATTTCCTTTAAAGAAAGCAGGGATTTATATTAGAAATATTCATACCATCTCTGGCATTGCCTGTGCTTCGTCTCTAAGTTTACGAATCCCCCAAGTTGACAATTTAAGTATTGAGGAGTTTGCTTAAGTATAATTCAAGCACCCAACAATCATCTAGTTCTTTTATTAATAGGTTAAAATAATATCCTTTTCTGCAATACTAACAACATGGTCATTGTGTGATTTCGATGCAACTATCACATGATCAAGAAATTTTTTTAGTGCAACAAGTGATGAGTCTTACCCCTGAACAAATTAGTTTCTTACATGAGGAACATAGGCAGCAAGTTTTGCAGCTGCAACAAATTTTCCATGGATCTCATGTCAACTAATCCTTTCACCACACTATGCCATTAATAATGAGCTTGAGTGGGATTAACATGCCAATATTTCTTTACTTCTTACAATGTTGTAGACTATCTGATATAATCCTTGATTTTCCAAAATTGTGATGGGATATGGTGCGCGATTTAATTGTACAATGATCTCAATATGATCGCTCTTGGGTGAAGGCAGGTGTTAATCATAAGAATACAATATTATAGAAATAGAGGAGTTACTTATGGCTATGCCAGTGTATACTTAAATGTTACAATTGATCGGGAATATGCAAAAATGCTCCCACACATATTTTCTCAAATGACTTCTTGTTGCCTCTTGTAAAATATCGTGTAGAAATTCGCATTGTAGATCAAGAGATTATGCAATATACTAAAGAAAATACAAGATCTACTTCTACAACAAAATTTGTGGAAGCTTAATCAAATATGAGAAAGTTGAATAAGAACACATATAACAGAGAAGAATAAATCATACACAAAGAACACTGAAGAATACTCTGGGGAAAGCCTTAGCTAAAAACCCCAATCTTTGTATTATCATACAAGTGGAAATATGTTCGAGTTACAAAAATAATTGGCTCACAAGCTATCCTGCTTTCTCTACAATCAAACTTCACTGCTCATAGATAGTCAAAGGCTCTCACAACCTTCTCCTCTACCCTCCAAGACTCCTATTTCCTTGTGCCATTTTCCTTGGGGTCCAGTGTTGCCACCTGTGTGAATTGGCCTCTTCACACGCTCACTAACCTTTGATCTAACTGCACAATCCTGAAGGAGATAATTCCTTTTGCATGGATGAATTTCCTATATAGGAAAAATCCTCCAACTGATAGTACACTATCCCTTCCTCTGATCTCAACTGGGTCTCTAATTGAACTGACATGCATGATTTATTTATGAGAGAATATTTAGTTATCTTATGTGTAGCAGTTACATGCATGCATGCATTAACTTACTGAACTCACAATTAATTCTACAAACTTTTAGAACTAATCTAACTAGACTTGACTCAGTTAATTGAGCCAACTAATTACAAATATGACAACTCATCCTTATCCCTTTAACTGTTGGATAAATTCCTCAATCAATGCCGAAACTACTGCATGTCCCCACATAGACTTCATGTTTGATATTTTACAACCAATTAACTCAAGATGAATTAATTAATTATTTTACAACCAACTGCTAAGATCAAATTTGAATTTTACTTCTCAATTTTAGTTCAGGGACTAACTAAAATTGGAATCCATCCTAAAATTCTATTTATAGCAATATTATTTTTAGCACTTCCATTTTTTCATTCCTTGTTGCTATGTCCAACACTGGTACCCCAATTGCTATTTATAGTAGTGCTAGTTTTAGCACTTCTATTTTTAGCATTTCTTGTTGCCATTTTCAACATATGGCCACTGTTGTGACTGAGATGGATTCTCTTTATTTTTCTTTCTATTTTGTAGCAAATAATTTTTAAGAAAAACTTATCTGGAAAGAGACATAATAACTTCGCAAAATAATTTTCTAAAGTGGAGAGTCTATTTCTATGGTTTTATTAGAGTGCACAAATCTAAACATGTTAGACTACACATTATATATTTTTGAGGGGCAAGAATCTCTCTCTTACACCATTTATACATATTATTTTCTTGTTTCCATTTAGTCTCTCCACATTTGCACTAATATTGGCCATCATAAAAAAGTTAATTGTACTAAGTGATATTTACTATATAAGACAATAAAATAATGCAATTCAATACTTTAGTAAATTTGTCGTTGGTCTATTCAAGAGACTACGTGACAACATGAGTAAATGTTATCTCAACTATGAAGTTGGCCTTAAAAGGCTTCAGTGACTGGCCACGGGTATTATCCATGAGCGAGATCCTAATATTCTGAGTTCAAGATGAAAATATAGTTATTGTGCTGAGTAGTGGTTCTTTCTTTTCTAAGGTTTCCCTTATCAAACCACCTTTTGTTACTCTTCTATCATAGTCACTTGTATCTCTGAGTTACCTCGACGCTTCTGCGTTATATTTGTGACTGGTTGCATTTTTTAGTGCCATTAAGCTCTTCTTCTAGTTAGCTGTAGATATTTGAAAATATTATCATATTGACAGTCAGTAGTTCATTACATTTTCTTTTGCGTTATAATTGTGGCTGGCTGCATTTTCTAGTGCCATTAAGCTCTTCTTTTGGTTAGTTGTGGGTATTTGAAAGTATTATCTTATTAGCAGTCAGTAGTTCATTACATTTTCTTCTGGGCACTTGTGGATAAAGAACCATCTTATTGACAGTCAGTTTCCAATTGCATTCCTAAATGCTTCAATGCCTTTACCTGTCATGATTTATGCCTCTTGAAGAGGGAGACTGGCTTTTCCACATACACTACATTGGCGTAAATCTAATTTCAACAATATTTGAAAGTTGTTTGACTGTGTAAGAGCGCTTTGAGTAATATCTGAGTGTTGTCTAATTTGGATAAATTTCTACATCTTTTAAGGGTGATTCCATTCATGGTGTGTCATATTATCTTAGAATTGCAACATGTAATAGTAGCTAGGATTTGAACATTACACTTGAGGACCATGAATGCTAGGGGAAGAAAGCTAGGGTGGATCCCTTCGCTGGATAATTAAAGGACCTATTTTATTGGAAACTGCTCTTAGACATTGTTCCACAACCCTTGTGCCCATCCTAGAGGAACAGGCAATTTGGAGATGATGGCATAGCCAAAAGGCTTGATCGTTTCCGAGTGCATTCTTCCTTGACAATGAGGCTAGTGAATCTAGAGGTCTTATATTTTTTTATTTTTTTCTGAAACCTCCGATCACCATGAAATTATGATCCAATGGAATGCTGCCAAGAAGCAAGGAGCACTTCCTTTTAAATTTAATCACCATTGGATCGATGAGCTAGATTTCAAGGAATTGGTTGTTCAGTCATGGTCTCAACCTCTTTGTCATGCATTCAATTTTTAAATGGATACCTTCAGCTACAAATTGAAAATGGATACCTTAAATTATGGAAAAGGTGGTTCATTTGAAAATTGTGGTTACAATTGTGGTTAGAAATTTAATATACTACTCATCAATATACATTTATCTGAATTTGATATCTATTTTATGCTTGTATATCATTTACTTAGAATTGAGTGACGTAAGGAAAAGGGAAACTCCAGAAACCAATAATGCATGTTCAAAACTCAAAGGAGAAACAAACAAAAACAATCAAGAAGAAAAAGGGCATTCAATCTCTATTTCCCATCGTGACCAACATTGAAAATTGTTTTAGCCACTTATTATTTCTGCACTCTCTTGTGTTCATAGTTTTTTCACATTTTCTCACGTATTCCAAGTTATGAAAACAACATTGGAAAAAAAAACTTTTCAAAGTCCAAAAAATACCTAGGCCTTTAGAGCAAGAGACATCTCCAATGTTTGGCTTCAATGTCACCTTTATTGTATCAAAGTGGTAACTATCTTAACCATTATCTTTTGAATACATTTTTAATCATTTTTTCCAAACAAAAAAATTGAATGGTATGAAATATCTCTTAATATAAGTGATTTTATATTTAAGTTTAATTTTTAATAATATAAATAATTTTAAATCTCAATGATGTAAATAATTTGTTAATTGTATAGGAAATTTAAATATTAATAGTTAAAAAAAACAAGGTGATGTTGAGAAAAAAATTTATAGAGTATTGTGTGGGAACACTTCATTCTTGGTTTTTCGGTGTTTGAAGATTGATGAAGTGCACCCCCGAAACATTGAACACCTCAATGAGAGCACACAGTACTATACAAATTCTTCTCAATATCATATTGTCAATTGTGAAAATCAAAATGCACAAAACACACACACACACACACACATATATTTATTGCAATAAATATGATTAAACTGTTCAGACTATATAGATAAAAAATGTTTCATTAAATGCAATACATAGCAATAAACACACCATAATATTCGAATATTATGAAGCATCTCATACTAGAACTAGTATATCTATCAGTGTGCATTGCAATCAATACAACATTGTTTTGGTGATTATCTATTGTTGAGTAACTGTGTAATTTCTCTCCGCATATGGAAATTATGCCCAAAACCTTGAAATGACCAGAATTTACATGGTGGATAGCTTTTCAACTTGCCTACCGACCCTGTTATTGTTATATATCCATAATCTTGAAGGGGCAGGTTTGACATATTGGCAAAAATTGTTCCAACTTGCAGTACCTTTCACTTAAAAACTACAACCAATGCAACATTACTTGGTACTTATAGCTTTCTACATACTGAAATTTTGCCCATGACCATAAAGTGACAGATAACACATACCTAAGCAGTTCATATTTACATCCAATACGCGGCTTTACTAGTCAGACATGAAACATTTAAGGGACAAAAAATTTTCCTTCAAGATTTAGGGTTGATAGTATTTTCAGTTTTACTTTGTCCTATACATCACAAGTAAATAATTTTTTTTATTTTGTATTTAATTAGATATTTAATCATTATTATGCTCACAATCTGAAGTCACATTTTAGAAAATGTATGATAGATCTGGTAGATGTTTAGCCATTAATCTATTTAGCTGAATGGAAAGATGATATTGACATAGCATTGAGAACAACAAGATCTAATGCAGATAAACCCTTTTCATCAAATTTGTGTTTGAGAACATCAACTGAATCTGTAGGGCCTGGCATGTTCAAAGAATCCGCTATAAAGGATCTCATTCCATCTCTTCATCCAATGTGTACATCATAATTGGGTCCATTACTCTAACAATTTTTTCACCAAATAATTAGTTAGTGTTAAATGCAATGTGCCTACCAAAGGTACAAAAATATGATGACAAGGATTTAGGGTTTTCGAGTACCAGTGCCATGGCATCTCTGGCTACCAATGCAACGATTTCAGCATAGGAAACATCTCCGGGACATATTCTTTCGAGTTGTTTTTTGGAATCTCCAATGACATCAAAGCCCCACAATCTGAAATGTCCCGGATTTGTCTGTTCAGCATTGGGCCCAACAATAAGGATTGATGCATCACAATCCTAAAATGTCTGAATAAAACAACCAAATACATGCATATAATTAAGCCCAGTAGTACCATTCAAGGCATATTTGAACATTGTTTGATTGTGTAAGACTTCTTTCAAAAATATCTGAGTGTTGCTTAATTTGGATAAAGTTTCTACATCTTCTAAGGGTGATTCCATTCATGGTATATCATATTATGTTAGACATGCAGCTTCTTATAGTAGCTGGGATTCAAACCTTACTCTTCAGGACCATGAATGCTGGGGAAAGAAAGCTAGGGTGGATCCCTTGGTTGGATAATTCCAGGACCTATTTTATTGGAAACTACTCTTAGACATTGTTCTGCAACCCTTGTGCACATCCTGGAGGAACAGGCGGTCTAGAGATGATGGTATAGCCAAAAGGCTTGATCGATTCCTAATGCAATATTCCTTGACAATAAAGCTAGTCAATCTGGAGGTTATATATAATATATATATATATATATATATAATAGCAAAATGGGGATACCTGGACGAAACCATCATGATAGTGTAAATGAAGAAGTGTTGTTGCGAGTGTTGGATCGGCTTGGACATTCTGTTGCACAGTCGAGTGCACCACAGACTCTACTGCGGGACAAGTCGAAGAGTAAAATCTCGTTTGTAATTGTTGTGCATGAAATCCCCCCAAGGCATGTTTTGGGGCTCAAAGCCCATGTTTTGAACCAATCTTTTTGTAAAGCTTCATGAATTGTGGGCACGGGGCATGAAAGATATGATAGAGTCACAGGGTTGACCACCCTAGTTTTGTAATGTAATGTCAGCTGGATAGACCTACCCAGGGTTCACGGACCATGGGATTGTATAAATAGAGCGAGGCTCTAAGCGTAAAAGAGGGATAAGTAGAGAGATAGGAAAAGAGTTGAAGGAATGAAGTGAAGTGTGTCTTTGGGTCGTAGAGTAGGGGAAGGCTCTGCAGCTAAGTGCGCAAAGGCCTAGTAGTCCGTAGTTGAGTGCGCGGACCCCTAAAGTTGAGTGTGCAAGGTGGAGTCGAGTCTGTAACCAAGGAAGGAATTAATAAACAGAGGTTTTATCATAATTTTGTGTATCTGTTCTCAGGTTAATGCATGTTTGACATAATTTGCAAATATATTGTTTATTGACTCCGTGCACCTATATGAATGGTTTATGTTGTTAAGTATAACTTAAAGCATGCAAGTAGGCTAAAATAATAAACTAACATTGGAATACCAGTAAAATATTGGGTAGTAATGCAGAAGCACAATGTTTAGCCCTTGAATAGGGTTGCGCAAAGGCAGTATATGGAGCTGCGAGGTCTTAGAAAGTGTGCGAGGTGACTGGCACACAGGGTCAAACCGCAGACCACTTGAAATCATCAAACATCTCCAGGGTGCGAAAACCTAGTTCTAGCAACCTCCCATACTACTTTGGGTGAGACCTTAGTCCGTGCTCTGCAGACTATTGCCAAAAGGGCTAGTATTATCGGGATTTGTTTGGCTAACTAAACTCTGAACCTAGGTAAGGCCCCAATAAGCCAACAAATGGTTCCATTATAGGTACTGGGATCGGCATAGAGATGTCTGATTTCATATCACTGGAACCTGACAAAGAAAGGAATTGAAGAGTGGTTGGACAGAAATATTCACGAGTTCATAGCTAGGAAAATAGGAATCTATGATTATTAAAGGAAGAGTGGCTAGGTTTCTACTTATATACAGAAATCCACAAAATTTTCTTTGCATCCTTCCTCTATGAGTTGCACGAGTGGATCACGAAGCTAGCAGACAGTCAGGGAAGGTGTAGGCTTGACAAACATATTGTGTTGACTCCAGAGTTGGTGCGTAGACTGGAAGCATCTGAAGATAAGATCGCGTGCACTCTGGATCACTAGCTCAATCGAATTATAGGAGGATTTCTCACTGAGTTCATGGTATATACTTCAGCCAGCTATAGCGAGGTGGAATGATGATTCCTCAAAGGACTGCGAGGTAAGTACGTTAAATCTTTGAGTGCTTGGATTAAAATTCTATTGTGTGAAAAATGGGTTATGTGAATAAATTGATGTTTAGGGCTACATGAAGTGGGAAAATCTACAAAAACAAAGGTAGTGCGTCACTAGAAACTAGCCACTTGATTTCACCTCCGCGAGAAAGCGAGGAAGAGATCGCAAAAGTTTCACCAAGAAGCGCGATCAGTTCGATAAAGAAATGAATTCCCCACATACTGCCCCCCCCCCCCCCCCCCCCCCTTACACCACCACTAGTTTCACCATCTTCAACCCCATCTTCACCCACACCACCTCTGCCACTACCACTATTCAATACGGCAAACATGATAAAGTTGTCGGTGTTCAAGGGAGTAGGCAATGAAGATCCATACCAATTTTTGTTCATGGTAAGGGTTGTATGGGAAGCGCAGGATGTCACGAACAACCATATAAAGAAAGAAACACTGGTTAGGACTCTGTAGGATCGCACACTGACTTGGTACATTAAGCATTCCAATGAAAATCCAAATGCAAGAATCACGAATATCCAAGCTGGACTAAATAAGGAATTTAGCAGGCTAGAATTAGAGACACAGTCAATTATTGGATTTAAGGACATCGTAATGCTTCTGGGTGAGACCCCCTAGGAGTTGTATAAAAGACTAAAGTGTACAATTCAGGGAGCTAATATGACCTTGACGACTGGGAAAAGCCATGCATGGTTTGTAGCATCGCTAGCACCGCATCAAAGGAACGCGTTGTCACAACAGAAGCTAACCACTCGGGCTAAGGCCTTGGAGATCGTAATGAGACTGCACGAGTACCCGATACAAGATCCTAACCTGGGAGTCCAACAGATACATGCGCAGTTGAAGAACTTGTGCCTTGGATTGTAGATTCTGAAACGAGATAGGAGAGCTCACCTAGAAGTGCGTGAGGAGGTATGATGTGTAAAGTGCAATGGCCAGGGACATGACAACAACCATTGTCCAGTCTTCGCGAACTAATTGACAAGAGGAGAACCAATGCCATTGAGACCAAAGGCACAAGAAGGACCAAGCGTAGTGCCTACATTATGGTGCATGATTTGTCAGATAGGAGGAAAGCATGCTACAGATAACTGCTATCTATTACAAAAATATATGCAAAATTCCGAGTAGTTGTTCTATAATTTTTGCAGGTCAGTAGGCCATGATGAGCATACCTATAGAAGTTATGAACTGATGATGGATCAGACTCCTACTTACACAGTTTAGACTGAAACATGAGTCCTCGGTCAAAATGTAGGGATGGCATGCATTAGAGTTTAGGGGCATGGACAAGGTCGAGGTGCAATGGGACCAGGAAGAGGTCGCAGGTAGTTGATTTGTTACAATTGCGGAGGTCTAGGGAATTATGCCCACGATTGTTCAAATCTGATAAAACCATCATGCTTATATTGTACCCAGTTTGACCATGAGACAGAGGACTATCCCACGTTGATAGCGAGGTTGCAAGATAAGGGAGCACTCCAACCTCCCCTAAATTGGAACCTGTAAATGATGAGGTCTGAGCCACGCTTGGGAGACCAGAATGTAAATATCGTGCTTCAAAATGGTATCACGATAGGAGATGACAAATGCAAGTAGCCCGAAGAGAGTGCTTGGGTTCACAAAGCTCCAACAAAAGAACTGGAATTTAATTTAGAGCACGATAAGGAGACAATTTTGGAAGCTAAGAAGAGCTTCATGGATGCCTCCACTTCAGGACGTAAAGACAAACTATAATCAGAAATGGACCCATCAATGCTCACTACATTTTTGGATACATGCATGAAGCTACTCCGCAACAGCAACGCTATGAAGGGACTACAAGAACTCATCACTAGATGTGCTGGACCAGGCGAACCATGCGTAGTCCAGAAGCTCAGGAACCGCACAATGTGAACATGGAGGGAGATGAGATTAACTGCACAGATCAGGTAATATGAAATGTATCAAGTGATTTTGGATCTAGGATCGAACGCGAACGTCCTACCAAAACAGACATGGGAGAAAATGGGAAAGCCTACCTACAATGGTCTCCTATTCAATTACAAATGGCAAACCAACAAAATATTCTACCTATGGGAAGATTACAAGGAATAGTGGTGGATATTGAAGGTGCAAGATTGCTTACAGATTTCAAAGTGATAGAGATTTTTGATGATAGAAATCCCTATCTTGCGCTACTGGGAATAGATTGGGTCACTAACATGAATGAAATGATAAATATAAAGAGGCACAAAATGATTTTTGGGAAAAAGTCACTACGTTTAGTGGTACCTTTTGAACCTATGAAAGGATCACAGTACACAGAGTCAGTGTGCAACTACGATAGCGACAACGATCTAGAATATATCTACAAGATAACCATTGAAGTAGGACTGGGTAAATCCAACAAAGGATGGTAGTATTTTGTGGTAGCGCGAAAGCTCCTGCTCCTCAAATTCAGACGAGGAAATAGAATGATGCCAGAACCGGTTACACGAGGTAACCACACTCAACTATAACATGATGACCAGGTCACTGCATTGTGTGAAAATGGAGGTAAGAGATCTGCCTATGTATGACGGGTTGAGCAAGGTGGATGATTTCTTGAACAAATTTGAGAGAGAAGTACCAAAACAACAGCGTTTCAACACTTTGAAATGGGTACTACACGCTACACCTGCAAGATGGTGTGGTACGCACTAGAAAAATTTTGAGGACTGGCGTGAATGTAGAAGGATGATGCTCATGCAGTTTGGAAAGCCTAAGATGTGGATGAAGTTTGAGTATGATGAATGGAACAACCCATGCACCCACCTTTCCAGATGGGTACATGGGTATGGTCCACAACTCGCACGAAGATACATCATCCTCACAATAGGAAACATAACCGACAAGCAGGAGTGGGCAAGACAATGGCACGAACGACCCCTTTGGTTGGGACTAAGAAGTATAGTAAGACTAAGCACGCAAAAACATATTCACACAGAAGCTTTTGATGTGGTATGCAAAGCACTAAACATGGTCCACCATGTGAAGCGAACAGACTAGGACTTGCGCGTACCAGCAGTGCTATGGGCTTATAGGACCATGTGCAAAATCCTGACCATGTGGGCACTTCAGAAGCTGAAGTATGAAGTAGATCCTATAATCCCTATGGAGCATGCGAGGCCTAGTACGTGCATAGTAGCACCCGTACATACAATGGTTCACGTACCCCAGAAAGGAGGGAGCACACAACCGCAAGAAATGTAATGCATGGGACTTGAGCAAGAAATCCATCAGGGAAACCTTAGACTCCACAAACTTGAAGAAGAAAGGGTACAGTTAAGGAAGAAAAGGGCTATGATGGATGCGGAAGTCAAGAAGATGGAGGACGAAATAAAGAAAGACTTTCTTGGCAAAAAATCCAAATTGGTAAGACAAGATGTATGCGATCCTGATGACAAGATTAAGGAAAATTGTCACGAATTGATCAGTCTGGTGCCTTGGCTTGGACCACATATTACTACGCATAGTCACCAGGGTAGCGCATTGAAAATGGTACAGTGCGTGATGTCGACTGTAACAATACAATGTGGGGATTATCCAGGAACCATGACGGAGGAAAGGATGGAACTCTACACTTGTGGTGCAACCACCTAAATAGCCAAGGGAAAGATAGTCTTGGCACTCCAGGCAGCTGGAAGGGAGTGTAGGACTATAAACTATTTTTCCCGGGAGCTACATGATATTGGAGATGCATGCAAAAGCAAAGAGTCAAGGTCCACAACCATGCATAGGGGGTTGTGCTACCATGCGGGTTGGCCAGAAAGTGACTATTGATGTAACTATTCATGATGGGATACTCAACTTGAGGTGAAATGGAGTGGGCGACAGGCATTTAAAACGCAATTTATAGGAAAGATTTGGGATAATTTGTCGCCAAGAAAGCATTAATGAACCAGTCTTCTGGGGAATAGTTAAATTCAAATTCAAAGGTGCTATAAAATACAAAGGGTTGCCCAGCAAACAACACTTGGTCATTTTCATATTTAGTGATTGAGCAAAGTCCTGAGTGTTGTGAGTCAAGCATTGATTGATCCCCTGAATTCGTAAGTGATAGATTGTAGCACAAATATGATGACAACTACTCAGGATGTTAAGGACATAGCAGAAGTGACTGTCGAGGAGGCCATGTAGGCCCTAATTGTGGGGGATGTTCCAGAAGGTGTTGGGATTTTGGTAGAAATCCCAAAATCACCATGCATGCCAAGACCCAACATGGAAAAATAGGCAATGGTTCCTGTATGCGTGTCCCCACGGAACCCACTGCATAGCAAACGGTTGATGGAGGAGAAGGGCAAAGCCATCACTATAAAAACAGACGACGAAGAAGAAGTTTTGCAAGAGCTTATCATCATAACAAAAGAAGATGAAGCCATGGTTCCACTCAGCCTAGGCACTTTGTACAAAATTACCTACATATGTCCCCCTACAAAAAGGGAAGGCCAAAGTGCCTAAGGACCTAGAAGAGACCAAGAGCTCGCGCCATGCCCCACTCCTCCTAGATGGCATTATGTTTGAAGGCACGCACTTGGGCTGTGTACCAAGCATGAAATTCAAATATTCGGACCTCGCTGACCACGAGAAATTCCCTCACCTAGAGACCAGAAACCTCATGAAGCAGAACACTGTGGGGGTGGTGACAACATTAGAGCTACAAAAGTGGTTGCGCATGGTGGAAACTGTCGAGTTGCTGAACCTACTCTAGGTATCGCATTTCCATCGTGCCCCAATAACCATTTTCGTCATTAGGAAACTACTCTGCTTGGTGCATGATAGGGGTTTATGGCTGGAGGGTCCTATCCCCATCACGACAGACTTAATTCATCGCGTCTCCCAGCTTCCATATAAAGGAGAGGACCCCGCAGCCATATTGGAAGGGAAGAGTAGTGATTTGGCGATTGTGGAGGCCATGAAGAAGAAGTACAAGCTGGAAAAGAAGAAGAGGGTTTATGCCATCTCCAGCATTAAGGACAAAGCAGTACACTTGGCAACCCAAATCCTCGCAGGAAAAGTTATGCTCAAGTGTTGTGCAGATGAGGTACCTATGCCGGTGGTCACACTAGCTGAGAAGTTTGTGGAGGGGGTCCAGTTTAACTAGTCTAAATTCCTCTGCAGAAAATTTTTAGAGAATTTCCGCGAAACCCAGGAACAGGGTAAAACCTTCCACTATGCATGGTTGTTGATGTCCATTGTGCTCGTAGCTGGGAAATATTTGGAGGATAGTCAATTCCCCATAATTCATGAAGATTTACCGAAGGCCGCAGAGTATGCTTCGCTTTGGGCCATGAAGGATGCTACAAGGATATGTGATAGAAATATCTTATGGGTGCTCATGGAGATGAACATCTGAATGTGGATCAACCGTAAGTCGTGTTTGTCAGCCATGGCTTACCCTTTGTAACCTCTGATGATGCCATTTTCAATGCCTTGGAGGCATGGCCATTGGAATGGCGTGCCCCAGACATTACAAAACTCGAGAAGTCGACAATGCAAAAGAAGAAAGATGATGCCAAGTTCCACATTGCACAGTTGGTTGAAAAACGAAGAAAGGAAACAACAACAATAGAAGTACAAGCACAGCATGGAGTTGAGTCTATAACCAAGGAAGGAATTAATAAAGAGACGTTTTACCATAATTCTAGGTATCTGTTCCTAGGTTAATGCATGTTTCACATAATTTGCAAATGTATTGTTTATTTACTATGCGCACCTATATGAATGGTTCATGTTGTTAAGTATAACTTAAAGCACACAAGTAGTTTAAAATAATAAACTAACATTGGAATACCAATAAAATCTTGGGTAATAACATAGAAGCACAATGTTCAGCCCCTAAGTAGGGTTGCATGAAGGCATTATATTGAGTTGCGAGGTACGAGAAAATTTGTGAAGCCATTGGCGCGCAAGGGAAGAACACAGACCACTTGAACTCATTAGACATCTCCAGGGTGTGAAAACTTGGTTCTAGCACCCTCCCGTACTACTTCGAGTGAGACCTCAGTCTACGCTCCGTTGACTGTTCCTGAATGGGCCAAAAGTACCAAGATTTGTTTGGCTAACAAAACTCTGAACTTGGGTCAGGTCCCAATAAGCCAGCAGTAATCTACCCTCACTAAGACTCGAATCCAAGACCAAGCCAATACTAACGACGACCCCAATCTCTATAGTCCCAAACCTACATGTTTCCATTGTGCTTCATTATCTATATGGCCTTCGACAAAGAATGAATTTCTTTAGTCACTAGAGGCGAAACTGGAGAGTCCACAGATGAAGATCCAAGGGGTATTTCAATAGAACTTTTTGGAATAATATCCTCTAGGGTGTCAGTCGTCAATGGCTTGGTGTTCCTAGCCTCTGATAATAAATTCTTCCCATAATTCCAACGTCATTGTCTCTTTGCAGGTTCTTGTCTTGTCTCGACACCTGTTCGAGCAAATTTAAAGCAGTCAATAAACTGTCACTAACTCCATCCCCTTCTAATTATAGAATGAGTAGCAGGAGGATGAATTCCTTTAGTATTACCATGTGGCAAGAGCCGAATTAAAGAGGAATAAAGCATATTTCCAACCTCGACTCAACTTATTTCTTGAAGCCTTAATTGTGCATGTTTTTGGAGTTAATACTTTAAATGAAGGCACTACACCGGGGCCTGATTGTGCATTTTCAGAGATATCCTTGCAAAAGAAAATCTTATAGAAATGGATGCAGAGGATATGTTTCACAAGCCTCACCAACTTTGTTTGGACTGTGCTCATGCCCTCAGTTGAATGAAGGAAGAGGCTCTGCTCATTCAATGCCAGTCTCTAATCCCAAATATATGTTTGATGATTGGCAATGGCGGGTCATCCAATGAACTATGCATTGACTGCTACACCACATGAGACAATGACTTGGCACCTAATCCATTCATGATGTTTAATTTATCCAAGCATAAGAGGTTGAGAAGGAAAAGGAAGTAGCAAAGTTGATCCAAGACCAATTGATCATTTATCTAAAGCTAATAGAATTGATTGGAAAAAACTGTTGGTAGTTGTACTGAGGCTTCACATAGGAAAATTGTGTGTGTGAGGAACAAAGAGGGATTATTGCATTTTCAAGATTCGATACGATATAGAACTGATATAATTTTTAGCTTGATTGATGCGAAGGAGCTCCGAAGGCGCTGGTGTAGAGTTTGAATCTGACAACACAAAGTTGCAGACTGGTTGAAATTAGGGTAAAATGCTCAGCCCAGAATGAGTTATAATTTGGCCAGATTTCATTATAATGTTTGATTGGTGAAAATATTATTTATTTAGAGCCTTATTTTTTATGTTATTTTAATAATTGGTTTGAGAAATATTTTATTTGTGAGAGTTACTAAAAAAAAATTGGTAGTAGAAATTTTAATTGTAAAAAGTAACCTAATAATTTGTTTGAGAAATATTTTATTTGTGAAAGTAGTTATTAAAAAAAAAGGGTTGGTAGTAGAAACTTTTATTGTAAAAAGGAATTGTTGGTAAAAATGAAATGCAGAACCACAAAGAATAAGCTAATTAATCAACAAACTAATGTGAGTTGTTGTGCTTCGAGAGCATTAGTCATATGTAGTTCTTAATATGGTAAAGTTGGTGTGACCCGTCGTGCTCTGGGAGCGTCATTGTAAGTTATTTTATAAGTTCGTGTTGTAGAATTGACTGATGAAGACATTCTATACCTAGAATGTTATCCTAGATAACTAATAAAGACTGCAGAGGGAAGTCAATTCAAAGATGGTGGCAGTTCTATAGGATGGTTCAGTATCAAGACTGGCCCATTGTGCTCTAGGAGGTTGAGAAGCGTCAACTCTACAAAGCACATCAACAATGGTCTGAAGCAGTTACATTTTAAATGGAGGCGAAATGACAAATCAAAGATGTGGGTGCAAAAGAGCAGTATTTGCAAGATTCCAGAGTGGATGTGAGTGTTAATGAAAACCAATCAAACATATTAATATTGTTGTTTTTGTATGTGTTTTTCATGTAAGAATTAAAGGAGGCTGTTGGATGTAATGCTTCCATGTCATGTATAGTTATCATTATGAGTTACGAGGAATCAATATAGAATTTGTCAATTCCTATTCTATGAGTTGGAGTCATAATCTAGATGTGTAGAAGTAAGTGTGTTACGTCTTATATATGTAATGTCTGTGAGATCAATAAAATAATTGTGGTGTGATTTGTGTTGAGAAAACAGTGTCTTGTTGGGTTGTGTTATATTCTTTCCATGACTAACCTACGTAGTGAACCAGGGGGTTAGAGGGGGGGCAGAGCCCC
>APFE030615023.1:0-10621 GCA_000404065.3 Pinus taeda | reverse complement strand
TATAAAGTGACTTATGGAGTAAATATAAAAAAATGTTTTATTTATTTACCATACCTTTCATTTATTTATACTTTTATTAATTTACCATACCTCTTTTATAAATATGGTATTTGGCCCATAAGATTCACTTAAATGAAACCTATTCTTGAAAATTAGGGCAAATGGAAGGTTGTAACTCTTAATTTCAAGGGCTAAATTTACCTTTTTTACCTTCTCCCTTAAAATATGGTGGGCTAACCTCCATACCTAATTTTTTTATAAAATAAATTTGAGGTGATTTGTAAAAATGTACTATGATATAAAATATTCGCCCACTAAAAATTTAAAACCCCTTAATTTCGCTTAAGGGCGAAAATTCGCCCCTAAAATTTTCCATGTAACCCACTTGTATATTGTTTCCTACTGGATTTATTTGGTTGACTATAACATGGGATATATTAATGGTCTTGAACAAGGAAATTGATGGTGCAATAGTAGAGAACATTTTGGATGCTTCTTCTGTCACAAATAACAAGAATTCTATCACACAGAACAAGAATTCTATTCCAGGTTACATGAAGATCAATAATGGACGTAAAGGCTTTACACAAGATCATAGAGTGAGAGAGAGCCTTCACTTACCTTCTTAACTGTGCCCTCCTATCACACCTATATTCATTTTCATTCAATTACATGCAGTCTAAGTTCTGCTTCCAACTACCGATGGGGGAAAGCTTGGACGTATAATAAGAAAAAATAAGAGGTCTAGCATACATGAATGGTATATGAAATGAAACGCTGGAAACACAACTGTTAGTCCATCGAACTACTAAAGTGGTTAGTCTGCGATCCCCCTAATCTCCCATAAGTCTGAAAGCATTGTTTGACCTTAACTATTACAAAAGGCACCATTACAGGCATCACTCATGCTTTTCCCGCTTCATATAGTTTTTAGACTACTTTGACTCATCAATTATTTATGGAAAGGCCCATCTTACACTCAAACATGTATCTCATTATATATGAGTATCTAGTTACAAATAATTTTCAAAGGATGTTAATAAACTCTGATAAATTTGATTCATCAATTGAATGGCTTGGCATAAATGACTTGGAGTTCCTATAGGTTGTCTGTGGAGTGAATATTATCTTAAGCTGTATTGAAAGAGGTGAAGTGAATACATTCTAGTCTCACTATCTAGTAGCCTTAGAGTGAAATCCTTTTTCTTTGGAGAATAAGTTCCAAGGAAACAAGCCTTAGTTGTATTGAAAGAGGTGGAGTGAAGATCGCCTTATTAAGCTGTATAGACAAAACTACTAAACACAAGTCTCAGAGAGGAGTAAAATGAAATCTTAAAAATATATGAATTTGATTTTATAGATTGATTCTCAAATAGATCCATGTCAATTCTTACTAGCCTTAGTGCAAGCCACTTAGCTGGTCTTGCTGCTTTCTTGCTTGGTCTAGCAAAGAAACAAGTCGCCTTCAGATACTAGCTTATTAGTCCAAGAAGTTAGTTCCATAGAAACTCTCTTTCTTTGTCCAAGTTTGGCCCAATCCATTAAAAGGAGGTTGAACTGATCCCTCAAAAAGAGAAACAAGTTGACCATCCATTACGAAGTTTTCCCTTGATCCACACTTATTCCCCAATAGAAACCCAAAGAGGTATTGTGGAGCTCAACCTGAAGATAAGCATCATGTAACTACACCCAATGTCGACTTGGGAAAGATACAAAGCTAACAAATTATCTAGGTTGTGTTTGTCATTATCATGATGCTAGTGCTCTTGGTTGATCCCCGTCCATCGTTTAGTGCTATATATGGTAATAAAAACTAAGAAAACATAATAAATACTAAGAAAACGTTTGTGAGATAGCCCCCTCTTGTGAAATATAACAACTCAGAATCAAAGGTAATGAAGGCCCATACGGTGCACAAATAACAACGCACCTATTGAATCTGGCTGGTGTTTCCATCTTGACGTGGGTTCACAGAATGAGTACGTAGCCTTCATCCTTGACTGGTATTTCCATCTTAGATATGATTATTATAAGATATTTTCTATGTAGGTTTTAACCCCGTACAAAAATTACCTGCATATGAATTCTAAAACACATAAAATAAACAATGCGAGAGCATAACACATAAAACACATATACACAAATATTTTCCGTTGGATCCCAAAACCGGGACTACTAGCTTGATTTTTCATTATGTTCCTTTCAATGTTACAATACATATTTATACATGTTGAAGCATCCAATACCATGGACCGAAAACCATCGCATCCAAAACCATGTGCGAAAATCATGCACAAAACCATAGGTAGGTCCGCCCAACCTAATATAGGGTCCAATTTTTTTTTTCCCGGGCTGCTGCCCCAGACTCCATAGAGGGGGGCTGCTGCCCCCCCTGTGACCCCCTCTCTGCGCAATCGGCGCAACAAAGGGGGGGCTTCGCCCCACCTCTAACTCCCCGGTTCACTACGTGGGCTAGTCGTGGAAAGAATAACACAACCCAACATTCTATATTTCTATTTTATCTTTTTGTAACTAAGATGTATTGAAAAATGGATGAACTATTATGGATGATAGTATAACAGACAATCCTTGTGTATTTTTCTATTTGGGATTTTTGTTGTTAAGTTTGGATGTATATCCTGGGACAAAACTATGTAATTGTACTTTCTTTACTTAATATTAAAGAAGGAATTTTTTTTGACTGAAAAAAAAAGTAGCCTTCAACCTGAAGTTTTGTTGTTCGATATTTACAAATCTAGAGGTGAATATGCGATAGAATATATCTAAGGGCAGGTAGGAAAAAGTGGTATTCATTAGTTCTTGTGAAACTGACGACCTTGATAGAAAAAACTCAACAACATGCGAGTAGTTGTTTGAGCTAAAGGAAGAACTCTAGTAGTTGGGATGGATTCACATGCAGCTTTATTTAGTAGTTGAACGAAGCCAACATTGCCACAGGTTAAAAGTAGTGGAAATTATGTTTATAAAATGTATAGAAAAAGCAACGGCCTTGATGTGTTTATAAAATGTAGAGGAATGATATCGAAGTGGGGATGGTTGGATGCCAATGTTCGCATGTATGGTAGGTTTAATTCAATATGGCATGGAAGAGTAGGGAGCGTGACTGACAAATAATTTATCGGAAAAAGACATGTCTAAGACACCCCAATCTTCCTGGCAAGTAGACCAGGTCACTTTCACTCTTTTCTTCTCCCCTTATTTGAAAGGGTACCTTTGCTGCACGACCTTGCGTGAAACTTCAACAACCTCGTCATTTCTTGGCACAATATCGCCTACCAGAAAATACAGTCGGACATCGTCAAAGATGCAAGTAACTACTCGAGCCCTTGAACCCATTCTTCAGTTAGACATCGTCCAAGATGCAAGTAACTACTCGAGCCCTCAAGCCCATTCTTCAATCAGACATCATCCAAGATGCAAGTAACTACTCGAGCCCTCGAGCCCATTCTTATGAGGCTCTGAAGATTTAACCATGTGATAAAGACCCTACTACCTCTTAGCCAGATGACCCATTACAAATTCAAAAGCCATTAAGCAAACCCCCTACCAATAAGGTGAGTGCCGTAAACATCTAGCTGTATTTTCTAAGCGTACATGCCGATAGGCTATGGGATAAATCATACAAATAGGGTGTTTGATTGGGAACTGCTATAAGGTAGGCTGTATAGAGAGAAAAGCGATTGGCATTAGGTAAAAGCTAATATGCAGGCTAAGAAATCTCATTACCTCATGGCCAAATAAGTGTATGACCCTTCGGCTCAAGGGAACAATGCCACAGGTCATAATAGAGCTTGTACAGAGAGTCATAATAGAGCATGTACAGAGAGTAATAGAGGAAGTAAAATTCTTTACCAAATACACTCACCTTGTTGCCACCAGCAACGCCGTGGGGGAAATATCATTAATGGTGTCGACGAAGGTTTCTTCATGCCAGCTAAAGCCCATGATGTTGCTTTTCGGTTAAAGTACGATGTTCCACTGACGCTTGATTGGTTATGGGGATGGTCGACCGACTTGTGAAAGATAAGGGCCATCCACTCATCTTCGAAGTCCTTAGAATCCTCCTGTAGACCAGAAATTATTCCAATATTTTCATCTTGATTGCTGGTGATGGACCATAGGGTTCCTGGTATCAAGAAATGGCGCTAAATGTGAAGGTTGTGGGGCCATTGAGCTCAGCTCAGCTAGGGGAATTTTTATAATGCCCTAGATATCTTTGTAAACCTGATGCTGAGAGCCTAGGGTCTCGATCACACGCTCATGGAGGCCATGTTGTGCAGGAAGCTGCTACTGGTGTCACATTTTGGTACCATTAAGAAGAGCGTGGTAGTGAGCGGGGATTTCAGGTACACATTCAGTCCCAGGCTCGAATCCCTCCACGTCACCCTCTGCGTCGCATTAGTGAGAGTTAACGAGGATGACACATATGAAATTATTTTGTTGTCTATTTCCAGGGGAATGCCACCAAATTCAATTTTTGCAAATACCCTCTTGCACTTCTTCCTGCTCCTGAATAGGTATTGATCCATGCTACCTCTCACCTCTCTTTGCTCATGAAATTAGCATACAATTTTTGTAGCTATCTTCCTCTTTAATATGTACCATTATTCCATTTTGTGCTTCCAATTCAGAGCTTTCAAATTCATAGAGCATTCAAACCAATGATTACAGGGAGAGTGATTTGGGATCATATGCAATTAAATTGTAATGAGAGATTCACTTTGTACTTCGAGTAATTCTTCTTCACCTGCAATCTATTTTGCATATGAAGGAGGTGCAACAATCAATGGTGTTCTTTTTTTTTGGACGTCTTCTTGTTTTCTTCTCGTGTGGGGCATTGGATGGCAAAAACAATGACAGTTGTACGACAGCCATGTAGCAGTGGCAGGCATACATGTACTAAGCAGACTAAAAGTAGAGAAGCGATGGAAAATGTTTTCGAACTAATGCTATTATTGGAGCCATAATTTCCTAGCATAAAATGTTTGAGAATTAATGCTAAGTAAAAGTAGCATTAATTTGTTTCAGTTTCAAATTTTCCTTCATTACCTATACTTATCCTAATTTTTGCCTCAGTATGAGGCTAAATAAGATGATGATTACTATAATTAGTTAAAAAAGAAAAATAATGTCATTAATATAAAATAAGTTTGGGTAAAAGGCAAAAAAAAAAACTTTATTGATTTTTGTGTTCAACTAAAATACACCAAATAAACCAATTACTATAGTCCATGTCATCTCGAAAGGACAAGGACTAATAAGGCTAAATAGCTAGTTGATAGTTGTAATAAGGCTAAATAGCTAGTTGATAGTTGTAATAATATATTAATTATGGATTTATTAAGTGTTAAAGAGGATTAAATCTCTTGAAATACAAATAAAAAATTTGAAAAATAATTTGTAGTTTGAGAGAGTTGATCTTTTTATATATATTTCATTGTTTAAATTGCATTTTTGAATACATAAATTGATTCAAAGTTGCTAAAAATACTTTTGGGCCCTTGGATTGTGTAAATTACACAACTTAAACTTGCAATTCCAATAAAATAAATCTTTGTTGGATTTCACATAAAATTCACAAAAAAATATACATTAAGGAGAGCCAAAAAGTAGAATAGTGACACTACTTGAATCATAGGGAATTAATTTTCTCTCTATATAGTTGATATTGAAATATTTTACCTAACATGGGTATTGATATATTTTATTTATGGATCGCATATTCACATTAAAATATTTTTTTGGTTGTTTATTGCGCCCAAAGGGGCTCTTGAGCCAAGATAGTACAAATGTTGTAATGTAGTGTAATGTTCTGTAAACATTTTAACTTGGTCAAAAAAAAAATAAATTATTATTTTTATTAATTTTTATAAATTATTGCAGGTGGTTTTTGAGGTCCAAGTTTATGAGAACCCATGATATTGAGCCATGATATTCATGTGGAATATAGGTTATTTAAGGGGGGAAATTGAACCACCCTAGATCCATCTTAACTCTGGATCTACCAAGAGTAGTTCATATCTCAAGAGATTTGATCCCTCTCTGTGCTTGAAAGATCTAGAGTTAAGATGGATATATGTTGGTGTATTTTTAGATACAATTACTTAATAATTTGTATTGAAATATTTTATTTCTATATTGAACATTTTTTATTATAATACATTTTTTTAAATGTTATATATTAATTTTATATATTAATTAAATGAATTACACATATCATTCTTATAATTTTTATTAGGAAATAATTGATTTTATTTTATTTTATTTTGAATTTCATCTTTTTTGAGCATCTAATTGTTTTATTATGGTCAATATTAAAACAAGGCTCTCTCATATTGAAATATATGAGTTAATATGAGTATTCAAATAGTTTATTTAAGTCTGGTATTGAATTATTTTTTAAAATATAAGAAATATAAGTCACATTCACACCAAAAAATGTAAACATAATATTTTCTCACTTTCAATTACTTTACTTTTCTTTAAATTTGCTATAATATTATGTTACTTTCTTTCAAAATATTTTCATTATGTCCAATAGTGACATTTCAATATTTTTAGTATTCACTCCATCTCCTTTATAGTGGGGTTGTACAATCAACCATGAATTGAGTGATACCAAAAATTGTTTTAATATTATTATTATTATTATTTAAATATTGTTTATTTTAATTTTAAAATAGACACATTTCAACTCAAGATTGAGTATAAAAGGAATTCCACATCTACTTTATACTGAGTTATAGAATGTGCCTCTTAGTACAATTATAATTTTATTTTATTTATTTGTTTTTTTTTGTGTAAGGTTGGCAATATAATTCTATTAATCATATGTAAAGGTTACAAAAAATATGTCCGGTGGCCTCAACTTGCCCAAAGGAAACTAGGTCTGTTGTCCACCGATCAACATCATAATCCGTCCAAAACATAAAGAGTTTGAGTATGTCTATCCAAGCTTTAGTTGCTGCCATATCTATCACCTATCTATATGTACTACTGACAATGTAAATTCTATCCGACTAGATCATAAAAACAACAAAAAACATTAGAAACTTTTAGAAATTTCATGACTTCTCAGTAGTCAATCATCAGACAATTCTACCGAGGCAAGGTCCTTTGCACTCGACTCTAGAATTTCATTTTGATTGCAAAATTTGTAGTTGTTTTTCCATGTGGCCAAAGCGGACATTTTGATGGTACTGTTGTAAATGTATTGCTTGTATTTCTCTTTGAATGTCCTTGAGGCTCAGTTCAGATTGCTGGGTTTGATGGGGGCCATCCAAGTTGTGGGTTTTCGACATGGATCTCTCCCGTAAGCTCTTCATTACCCAATAAAGTTGGACTGACTATTTGAACATAGTCATCCTTCCACGGGCATGTCTAGGGTCCATTACCAAAGGTTCCCACTCCCTTGTTGGAATCGGTTCTGCAGCCACCTTGGCATTCAATTCCACCTCCCATGGTGAGATAATGGACTTCACTTGTGTCGGGGATCCAACACTATAAGCATGCATGAGATTTTGCATGTTCTCCTCCCCTGTTTTCCTTCCTTTTTTACACCGGAGCTTGCTGGACGAAGCCAACGACACTTTCTCTTTCCTATTGTTCTGGTTGTTGTTGCAATGAAGCCCTCGCTTCCCCGCACTAGCCTCTGCCTTCACCATTCTGCCATAGATTGGGTCACCCAACAACTGCGGTACCTCCTAAGCCCTCACCGTTGCAAGAACCAACAGTGTTGGAGCCGAAGGAGTTTGTAGTTTAGGGAGACCTGAAAGGGTAGTGCACACAGATGGCTCAATAAAATCTTTACCATTCAAATGCCAAATGCAGGCTTTACCGTCCATCTCTTTCTTGTGGGAAACCATTTTGGTTTCCCATTTCCTGTTTTGAGGAATGAAAACAAAAAGAACCCCAACACCCTCAGCCTTTGCTTTTTGCCTGGCAGAAGACCTGACCATCTCCATATATTTCAAATGGCTCGGATGCCTTACTCCTCCTAGACTCTCTAATTGACTCCAGGCCCGACCAAGCCTCTGAATCCATAAATTAAACGAGGCGTTCACATAATTTACAGACTAGATGCTGAGTGATGACCCCGACTCCCCATACATGCCCCTCTGGGACGGAAACTTCTAGAATATTTCAGACTCTCTAACTGACCCTAGACCCATGCGAAACTCAGATGCCAAGAATTACAGGACTCATTAACAAAATTTACAGACAGATTCCTAAATGTAGGCCCCAAATCCCCATACATTTCCATCTCAGCCAGATCAAAATTCCAGACACTAATAGAGACAGAATTAACCCAATCCCAATTAACCCATGCACTATCATCACCAAACCTTGTCATTCCATGTTCGATCCTTGCAGCAATATCGACATTTAATGAACTAAGAATCCCTGAGATACATACCAGTAACCATGTCTTGCCGTTGCGCCTTTTCTATCGCCTTGGGTGCTTTGCCTATGACACAGGTCTCCAGTCCCATGAGCCACCTTCACCACCTCACCACAACTCTTGAGGTGAAACCATAACGTTTTCATGCAGAATGCCAGACTTACCACCAGACTTACCTCTTGTAAAACCCAAATTACCGCGTCTGAGGTCCGCTTTGCCTCTTTGTTACAGGTCATCAGTTCTTTAATTACCTTGAGCGTGTGGTTGTGTTGGGTGGGACACCCACTTTCCCTGCTCCACACTTGTTTAATCATAACGATGATCCTCACAGGGGTTTTGCATCCCCTCACACCCTGATCGGGGGTACAATTATAAATATAAAAAAATAGGTTTAATGTAAATTATTATAATCAGTATATATATAGTATATCTTATATATATATATTATATATTATATATATATATTACTGAATATTTACCCAACATAGATCCATATTATCTCTGATTACCAAACATTGAAGGGTTTTACACATAGAATCTTTTTTTAATATGGATCATATACTAGATTCTTAATAACTATTTATTTATATTTATCTAATTTCACCATCTATAATAGTAGGAAAAATTAATTATTTTTTTTTGATTAAAATTTTGATATGCTAAATAGTTAAATTTAAATTACAAATTCTCAAATATAATGTAGTAGAATATGATCATCATTTCTAATATATTATAGTGAAGTAACTGTTTGATTTATAAGTACAATTTTATATTTTATATACATTTCATATTTTTATATTTATAGATCGTTTTAGTTTTAGTATTACATTTATTAATTAATTTTTTATGTTTATTAATTATGTTTTTTTTAAATATCATGATTATGAATACGAATAATTATTATTTAAAGTTATTTAATGTGATATGTATATTATTATTTTTCCTAAGAAAAATTGGTTTGTAATTTTATAAATAAAAAAATTACACCATTACAAATTGATTTGGATTAATTTATTACTTTTAATTGGTTTTTCAATTGAGCCTAAACTATTATTATTATTATTATTGCTTCATTTTAAAGACAATACAACACCTCTAGAATCAAGTCGATATTTAAATGTTTACACTCATTTATGGACACTACAACATCTCCTCCATATTGGGTTATAGAGGGTCTCTCAATGCAATAAAATGATTATAATTAATATAATAATTATAAATTGTTGGTTGGGTTTATTTTATAAATTGTTGATTAGGTTTATTTAGGATGGTTGAGAGGAATGGATATTATTTTCTCTATCTAAATTTAATTTTCCTAAGTGATTTATTGAATTCATATTGGGTACATATTGTTGTCATAGTTCGATCATTGATGTTAAATGACTTTGAACCCTAAAACATATCTTATTTTTAGCCTTTTTGTTGATTGACCTTGAACTATAAAGTATTTGAACCTCAAATCTCTTGGTATATATCACTTCCTTATCACAACATTGGTCAATTGAGCTACATTGGGGCTAAAGTATTTTTTATCCTTGGTTATGTATTGGAAAATAAAATATGTTAATACATTATATATATATTTCAAATCTCTTTTAGAGTACTCAACTTAATGAAAGAATTGCACTTAAGAGATATTTAATCTCTCTCTTCACTTGATAAATTAAGTTTAAGATGGATCTACACTTGTTATATATACATCTATAAACTCCATATTAAAAATGAAATGAATTAAACATCTCCCTTCAATAACACACCAATATATATCATAATCACCATATATGTGTACAATGTATCAATATGTTATTTATATGTACAATGTGTCAATGCCATACTCATACCACATTGAAATATTTTATTCAAAAATTACATTGAGATGCCTTTAAAAATAAAAATAATTACACATTTTCTTTAGATTTAAAAGTGAAAATATAATCTCCCTCTATATATAAAATTATGTTATTTAATATATATTTCAAAATATTTTATTTATGGTTGAGAGTGAAATATTTTTTTTATTAACAATTTTTTCTTTGTTTTTTTTTCAACTGTGGTTCATGGTCACTAAGTGACCGCTACATCCCCGGGTAACAATCTGTACAGATCCAACCGAAGGGATCTACTCGTCGACTTATCTAGTCGGGCCTAACCCCAAGGGCATCGAGGAGATTTGACCCCGTGACCTCCCAATTGACAAGG
>APFE030615020.1:0-15127 GCA_000404065.3 Pinus taeda | reverse complement strand
TTTGGAAGTCCTCAATGTGCTCCATCATTGAACCCTTTTGTTTGAGATTTATCAATTGGTTAAAAAAGGTGTTGCTTTCTGTATCCTCATAATGCACTATGATTTCTTCCATAAAAATTTCCCAAGTTAAAATTTTTTTACGAGATGAAAGCCATCAATACCATACAAACTGATTTGGTTCCAAATATGAAGTTGAAATGCATACCTTTTGTGTGTTTGCACATTGTGGATATATAAATATTGCTCCATATGTAGTATCCATGTGACAGGATCCTTTCCATCAATATTCCTCATATCGATCTTTGGAACATGGTGGGTCTTTAGTTCAATGTTAGATTCTATGAAATCATGATTAATATTTCTTTTGTTCTCATTGTGAGTTTCTTCTACTACCTTTTCGCCATTAGGAAGCATTTCTTGTAGCAACTTTGCCAAACCTCTTTTCAAACTTTCCATGTCTTTCTTCAAATCTTCAATGTTTACTTCTAAACCATCCATCTTAGCTTCCAGACCATCCATCTTAGCTTCTATGTGTTTCCTTAAACCATCCATCTTAGCTTCTGTTAATTTTTGTGAGAGTAAATTTTGTCGCACTTGGTCTCGTAATTTTGATATATCATGTTTCATTTCTTCCTCTTCTTCATGATTCATGCTAGAGCTTTCAGGTTTCTTACTAGGTGTTTTCATTTTCTTTCTTTGGGACATCAATTAATGATAATTATGCTTCACTATGTCCTTTGAATTCCTTCAAACTATTTTTTCAAACCAAACTTATGCAAAAAAAATTAAAAAACTACAAACTTGTTTTCACTTTGTAGGAGCTCAATATTGAATCTATTGTATCTCTGTAATTGCAGATTAAAAAGGCCTTAAATTTTGTATTGTGGTAGCCGTATGAGTCCTCTTTCCAACCCTGCAAGTTTGATCAAGATTGGATTCTCCAAGGAAGAGTTATGTCAAATCTCCCACGTTGACGTGATTATAGACTGGTTCAGTAGAGAGAACTTGTATGAAGTGCCATGTGTCATTGTTTCGAACTTAGAATCTGAAACTGATACATAGAAACTCCAAGCCATCCTATTTCTGTAACATGTTATGAAATTTCTATTTCATTCTCAAAGAGAAAGTTATGATGATTTTCCCTAGGTCACCTGTTTGATATATAATTCAGGAGCCTACAAAAACCCTAAATTACATAGATCATATCTCTGAAAATATAACTAGACAATATCTGAAATCCATATCTGAGGTTAATCAAGATTTTCGCTCAAATGGGTTTCAATTTTAGCTTCTAAAACATCGTAAAAAAAAACTATAGCAAAAATTCCACGATGACATGTTTGAAGCAGTGAAACCCTAGAATCTAAAACTCTAATACCAATTGTTATGCAACCAACTCACAAAATAAATAAAATATAGATCAACGACTTCAAAATCAGCCTCTTCAAGGGGGAAACCTCCTTTAAATTACAAAAATGAACAATTCTTGGATGATATAAATGACAAAATCTCCTTTCTATATATAGGAGTCTAAGGGGTCACAATATAATCAAAGCCGACATAAAAATAATAATATAACATCACAATAATAACAATAGTGGGTTTCTATGGGGCGCAATAATAATAATATGGGGACAATGGGGGCACAACAATAAAAATAGTGGGTTTCTATGGGGCACAATAATAACAATATGGGGACAACAGGGGCACAACAATAACAATAGTGGGTTTCTATGGGGCATAATAATAACAATATGGGGACAATAGGGGCACAACAATAACAATAAGGGCTACAATGACAAATGTGATGGGGGAATCACTAGTATTATAGGGACTTAACAAAACCTAGTTTATTCCATTTTCCATTGATTAAACTGTTGATGACTAAAGAACTTGACAATAGGGAGCAGTCATGGAGATACTTTTTGATGCTTTTAGGGTGGATGGCACAGTCCTCTGACAGCCAAAAGAGTAAGAGATATGCCCCATCAATTGCAATAAAAGAGGCCTCATCTGCAACAACTGGCTCAGTGAAAAAATCTTTGATTAAGGACAAATAAGTGGACAAAAGAAGTGCTAAGAAACTTCACTTCTCACCTAAGGTAGAACAAGTGGATAAGGGACCGAGAACAAGAGATTCAACCAAGAGAATTCATGTAGACCTTACACATGTTCAAGTTGTTGAGATATCAAAGAGTGAACATTATGAAGTGGAAACTGATGAAAGGGACCAGTGAATTAAGGACTTGCAAGATCAGTTGGAAAAGTCTCATCTAATGGTAGCATACTTGTAGCAATAAAATAGAGAACTCAAGGTGAAAATATCACAAGAAATTTCCCAGCCCAGTGAGGGAGAACCATCGAGGAGAGCATAGGTACATGATGTTAAAGACAAAGGAAAATAGATCATATATTTTGAATATGTGAAGGTGATAGTTGAGCAATCAAGGAGACCTACAAATAGGTTTGCTACCAGGATGGAGATGCAAATGAAGGAGAATACTTAGCCAAAACAAAAGGTGGCATTTGATGAGCAGAAATAGTTTGAAAGATTGTTAGAACAACTTGAAAGAGTTCAACAACAAGTTATATGTACTTGCAGAAGAAGCACAAAGTTTAATTTCATTAGGTGGATGCCGCTAAGCTCTAAACTTTGTCTTTTTTGTCATGAAGTCAGCACATGTCAGTTTTGGTAAAGTTGCATAAACGCAACAAGGACTTGTTGCACAAGTTACAAAGTCCTTTATTTTGATGTAGTGATGAATTTTTGAGATTTTGAAATGGTTTGTGAAGTGTTATAAAGATATCATAGTAGGCAGGAGTTGCCTCAACTAATTTTTATCAGAAGAAATCATCATATTCTCAAAGTTTTGAAGTTTCTGCAAAAGTGATAGTTTTGTTGCAAATTCTGCTACATTGCCAGCCAAGGAGATTAGGTGATCAGGATGACTGCAATCATTTTTAAGGATGTTTCAGGAGTTCATTGCCATCACATGGATATTTTGAGACTACCCATTTGCTCCATTATGTCAAAGGAAGGATGAAAATATGTAGAACTTGAAACGTTGCAGAAGTTGTTGCGAAACTGGAAGATTCATAGGAGATGCTACACTTTTGACACAATATTAATTTTGCCTTGTAAATTCGAGTTTTTTGGGTTCCAAAAGTTATTTAGTCATGCAGTTAGGTGTCATTAATCCTTAGAATGGTATGGTTAATGATTCATTTATGAATATTTCCAATTTTAATGAGGTATTAAGCTAAAAATTGCACAAGGTAATTAGTTCCTATTTTTTTGTAAAGTAGGTGACAATCCGATGTATCTAGATGATGAGAGGTTTTCCTTTTGAGAAATTCAACCCTGCTAGGTGGGAGTGGAATATTTTTATGCATATAATATGTTAAAAACTAAGAAAAAGGTTATGTTGTTCAGTGTGAAGAAGCAAGGCTGTTATTTTATATTTTGTATCAATTTCTCAAGTGAATAGAAGAAGGCAAAAGGAGTTTGACATGGATTCTTGTGTTAGACCTTTGTTGGTCTGGTTTCCTCTGTGCTATCATTTTTATATTATGCTTCCATGGTTTAAAACATATGTCTTCATGTTTTAGCTTAAGATAAATATTGCAGAGTTCATTGTTGTGCTCTGTTTTATATAAGTTGAACATTTTATGTGTCTTTTTCCTATTAATGGAAATTCAAATTCATCTGTGACTTGATGCTCTAATTATCATCCTCACAATTCTGCACTTTCCCTCCCTACAGCAAAATAAATTTATAGTATCAGCAAAATTTCATATCCTCCCCTTGCCTAAATCACCTTCACTATCCCTATTCACTTGAAATAATTAGTTGAAACTAGTTCTACGTTGAGTGGGTCTTTCTTCTCTTACGTGCCTTCAAAACAGTAAATCAAATATGTTTGTTTGATCCTCATAACCAGCCTAATATAAAAAATCATTCAATCATCAGGTTGATTGAGAAAAACCCTAGTGAGAGAGCCCTCTCCAAGGCTAGTAGGGTTGGATCCTAACCTAAAAGTGGTTTGAGGTTACCTTTGTAATCCTTTCTAAGCCTAAAATAAATTACAAAGTACTAACACTACGTATGGATCTTTATAACCATGCTCGATACGACGTTTACAATGATACACACACACACACACACCAAAAACTCATTTGCTTCAACCAACAAACAAAGAAGGATATAATGCCCACATTTGATCAACCATATCCCATGTAGCTTCATCGGGCCCAAAGTGTTTCCACTGCACTTTAACTTCCTCTATTGCTCAGTTTTGGAGCATGAGTTGTGTCCACTGCAATACGCATTGTGGCTCTAGATGGAACTCTCCCTCTAGTTTTTCTTGCAATACAGACCAATCAATCATATGATCAAGATCCTGCACATATCTCTTAATCAATGAAACATGGAAAACATCATGGAATTTCATTGTCAGTGGAAATGAAAGTTTGTAGGTCACTAATCTAATCCTCTAAAGGATCTCAAAAATCCTGTAATACCGAGGTACCAACTTGGAACATGACTAAATCCTCAAGGAGCTCCTCTTGGGCTTGATGCATAAGTACAGATGCTCCCTGACTAGAAACTCCTTGAATTATTTATGTTGATATGTATAACTCTTCTGCTTGTATTATGTTGCCTTTAAATTCCTTCTAATAAACACCATCTTAACTAACATATTTGGTCCAATTAGCACCATGTTCACTAGATCACTCTAGCTGATAGGAGTATTACAACTCCATCTATTGAGAGCCTCAAATGGAATCATCTTCAAGGATTCTAAATACCCATTATTATAAGAAAACTCCACCAATGGAAGATACTCCTACCACTTCTTCTATTGATGTATGACATACATCCTTAACATATACTCAAGAATCATGTTAACCCTCTCTCTTTTTCAATCATTTACAGATGATAAGTTGTGTTGAAGGCTAACTTTTTCACCTAACCTACAAACAACTCCTTCCAAAACCTAGAAGTGAACTTGGAATCTCTTTCTAATACAATCTTCTTAGGAACCCCATGCAACCTCATTATCTCCCTAATGAAGATCGGAGCTTCTTCACTAGATGAATTAGTAGACTTCACTGCAATGAAGTGAGCCACCTTGCTCAGCCTGTTAACCACAACCATGATGGAATCATGTTGTCTCAATGTCCTCAACAACGTTGTAATGAAGTACATGGAAACGACCTCCCATTTCCATTCTGGAATCAGAATAGGATGCAATAGACCATCTAGGTTCTGACATTCAACTTTCACCTACCGATAGTCCAAGAACCTTGCAACAACTCAACCACCTCTTTCTTTAAATTCAACAAATAGTAGAACTTTTTGATAGTTGTCAAAGTTTCTTGGTAACCCTGGTGGCTTGAATATGCCCTGACTTGAATTTCTCTCAAAATAGGCTTCTTTAACTCACTATTATTTGGCACATAAATATTGCTCTTGAATCTGACCAAGCCATCTATCATGAGATGATACTCCTCGCCCCTATCACCCTCACATTTCTATTGCAATATTTGCTTTAGTTGTTGATACTTCTCATCATGTTTCCCTACATGCAAGAACCACTCCTATAAATTTGTCCCATAAGAGCTCACAGTTGGAATATGATTCACCTGCACTCTCCTACTGAGAGCATCTACAACCCTATTCTGTTTTCACTTGATGTACTTGATCTCAAAATAAAACTCACTGAGAGTAGCCAACTATCTATCTTGCCTTGAATTCAGATTGGGTCGGTTAAAAAAATACCTCAGTCCACTGTGATCACTCATCAAGATGAACCTCCTCCTAAGGAGATAATGTCTCCATGTCTTCAATGCATGAATGATCATGTCTGCAAACTCAAGATCATGACTCACATAGTTATGCTCATGCTCATTCAACTTCCTTGATTCATAGCAAACCACCTTCCCTTCCTACATTAGGGCTCCACCAAGTCCTTCCATGCAAGAATATATACAAAACACAAAATCCTTATGAGGATATGAAATCTTCAAAAACAGAGTATTTGTAAGAAATTTCTTTAACTCTTCAAAACTAGTTGCACACTCTTCAGCCCTTTGAAAATTCTTTCCTTTCCTCTGCAATAATGTGATAGGATATCTGATCTTGGAGAAGTTCCTTGTGAACTGCCTATAATAACCTACTAGTCCCATGAATGATCTTGCCTCATCCACAATCCTCGGAGCTAGCCACTCCATGATAGCTTTAATATTTTTCGGGTCCACTACCATCCCTTCCTTGGAAGCAACATGTCCCAAGTAATGAATCTGAGTCTAAAATAAATTGCACTTGTTGATCTTGACATATAAATTATGTGCTCTCAACAATATGAATATTTTTTCTAGGTGCTCTGCATGATCCTCTTAATTCTTTGAATATACCAATATATCATCAACAATGATAGTCAAAAACTTATCCATATAAGGGTGTAACACATGTTCATCAAACACATGAAGGTGGTTGGAGCATTGGTAAGACCAACAGGAACCACCACAAACTTATAGTGCCCGTACTGTGTAATAAATGTAGTCTTTTAGATGTCTTCTTCTTTGATGTGCACATGATTATAACTTAATCTCAGATCAATCTTCAAAAATATTTCAGTTACCTTCAAGCAATCAAACAAATCATCAATCTGTGGGTAATGGATACATGTTATTTATAGTCACCTTATTCAACTTCCTATAATCAATGCATAATATAAGAGTACCATCCTTCTTCCTTACAAACAACACCAATGTGCCATAAGGAGAAACACTTGGCCTTATGTATCCCTTATCAAGCAATTCTTTAAGCTACAACTTCAACTCCACCAACTCAGGCATGCTCATCTTGTAAGGTGCCTTAAATGTTGGTGTTACTGCCAACATCAACTTGATAGAGAAATACACCTCCATGTGAGGTGACATCTATGGAATCTCTACAGGAAACACATCCTGAAACTACTAAAAAACAGGATACTTCCTCAAGACTTCACCATCCTCATCTTATTTCCCTTTGTCACTAGAAACATGCACTTCAAAAAATAAACATCCTTTTTTGCGGCTAAGCTTGGCCCTCGTAGTTATAACCATTCTCACTGATGTAGGATTCTTATTTCCTTGCAAGGCTCTCATTTCTCCATCATCATCTAGACACTCAATGGCCTTGTCATAGTAGTCTACCTTAGTCCTATGAATGACCAACCATTCCATGCCAAAAATCACACTATATGAACCCAAAGGAAGCACATTTAGATGTGTTGACGTAGGCATACCATTAATCTCAAATGCAAAAGATCTCACCGAATGATGAACTCTTCTATTGGTCCCTCTAGCCAACTGCACCAACCAATATTCCACATGTACTTATTTATTCAAGTGGCACTAGTCCATGACATTGGTGTTGAAAATACAACAAGAAAATCTCAATTTGACTTTGCCTTCGTCAAACTAGACAAAATTCAAATTTTCATATTAGTAGAAATCTTGGAGGTAGTTAACTAAGGCGACATGGTACTTGTTACTCAATTAACTCAGTTAATTTGATTTTGGGAAGCTTGAGTTCAGTTTAGTATGATTTATTTCTAATTTGTAGCAATCTCTTTCAGTTAATTTGAGTTATGGTTAGTTAAACTAGTTCTAACTATCAGAAGAACTAGTGGAGGTCAAGTTGTGGAAGTGGAACTTCAACCACACTCAATGATCAACCAATTAACTAATCAATCAGCCCAATATAATTGTTGCATGTATAGAATTCAAGTTACCCAATTGAAATGGAGATTCCAAGGCAATATACTATCAGTTGTAGATTATTCCAATGTGTATAGGTGGTGTAGGAAATCAAAGGAATGACCTGGAGGAATTTCACAATCCAATTGAGGAAATTTCCTAAATAATAGGGGCTAATTTCCTCAAGGAACATCACAAGGAAATAGGAGCTTAGAGGGCTTGAAATTGGCTATGTTGGACAAATTTAATCAGGAAGGAAGAGGCATAGACACTACAGTTGCAGGGTGTGCTTAGACTTGAGAAAGCATATGTATTTGTGCACGTGTGATGTTTCCTTTTGTAGGTCTATTATTTGTGTTCTAGATGGTGAGTTAACTTCCACATATCAGTAGAGTAGCTTGGAGTCTTGTGATTTAGTCAATTTTATGAGCAGTTTCGAATCTACACATTAATTTCTACATGGTGTTAGTCCTTACAATCTCCTAGGTTGAAAAGGAAATCGACAAGGGTAAATTCAAACCACTTTAGTTCAGTAGCTAGCCCTACTGAGCATGAGATGGATCTCTCTAAGTCTCTTATCAGTGATATGACTTTAAAGTAAATGAATTTTAGGCTATATATGTGTATTTGTTTGTTTGTTTGTGAAAATTTGGTTTCTTAAAAATTTGTTGAACTTAGGGTTTGGAGCCACAAGTAGGTCTAGGCTGTGCGAATGCAGGAGAAAACATAAGAAGGAGCTAGATGTTAGAATCCATTGTGTAATTTGAGTATTTTTCAGTGTAGTATAGAGGATATAGTGTGGAAGAAACTAATGAGCATAAATAAACATGATTTCATTAGCTTAGGAAGATAGAACACATAACCATGAAAACCAGATAACAGAGCTTGAAAAACAAGAATTCTGAGTATTCTATCACAAGGAATTCATGGAAAGAAGAGATATAATGTAGATAAATATGTTTAGACCATGAGAAAACAAAAAGAATGAAGTACAAGCACCATGAAATCACTGGGCTAGAGTTCCTTGAAAATAGTTGCAACATGTATCTGTATTAGCTGAAGGATGATTACAATGCAAGCCTCCACAAAAATTTCAAGCCTCTTCTCGTGAAGTGAAATAGTACTTATAGACTCTCCTAGACCACTTTCCCACCTCAAGAATCAAATTCCTTGGTGGAGGAACTGACTCCAAGATTCTCTCAACCAACAAGTGAGAGTGAGAAGGTGCAACTCAAACACCTCATGAAGAGTTTGTTTAGGAGTTTTTCTTCTTTTATGAGGCCTAGTAAACATCAAAAACAACCTATGATATACATTTATTCATGACTACATCACCTAGCCTTGTAAATTGTGCCATTACATAGAGAATCTTGACTTTGACCAAGTTAGACTTGAAACTAGAAATTTTACATAGTAAAATTTTTCAAATAAAAACACAGAAAGTGTAGAAGCACAGTGCCAACTTTGAGCTGATCTTCTGATGCCTTTCAGGAGTCAAAATGAAAATATGAGAGAACGGTCAACTAAACCTTCAAGTCTAGTTTCCATAATAGTTTTAATTTCTGAATTTGGAGCATGGAAAGGCCTTCAAAAATCCATTCTCTCAAGGTCACTCCAGAAGCGTAGCGCCTGTCAAAAAATGGTCCAAAATGCTAGTTTTTTGTCACTTTTTTGCACTTTTCTCCAAAACTAAGCCACCTCTGCAAAATATGGGGAAATGGGTTTTTAGAGGATGCCAAGACCTTTCCAAAAATGTATACCTTTCCTCAAATATATTCTTGAGGAAAAAGCGCAGCACGAAGGCGTTGCACTTCTAGAAAGGCCAAATTTCTGAGTTTAGACCAAATTTGCCAAAAAACTAAAAATGCTCAGAATTAGCTCAAAATTGGAGCGAAGGTGTAAAAATGAGTTTCTTATAGCTTCATGGATGCTTCAGCAAGCATCTCCAAATTTCCCTTATCCTTTTGATCTTTTTTGGTCTCCTTGAGCTTGTTTTTAAGTTGTTTCACTTTGACATTGGCGATCATGTTTTGAGCTTGATAATGATGTGCCATGCACCTGAGCATTTGATTATCTCTATTTTCCTTCTCCGGGAGCTTCTCTAAGTGTTCATTTACCCTTTTGAGCCAATATTCTTTATCTTGATGTACCTCTAGGGCAATCCTTTCTTCTAGGTCAAGGTCTTCATTAAGTAATATTTTTTTTTGTTCCTCTTGCAAAGCTTCCTTGAGACCTCTAGTTCTTGGTCTTTTCCTTTTCCCTTTCACCTGTGATGCTTCAAGATCACTTGATGTCATGACCTCCTTACCTTTGCCAATTTGTTGCATTAACTTAGTTTTTTCCTTTCCTAGGATCAACTCTTTTACTTTAAGTTGATTGTTTTCTTGTTCAAGGAATGATATAATGTACTTTGCTATATCCATATTTATTTCCATCTCCTTGATTTGGTAGTCCTTGTCCTTGATAGTCTGCATCATAATTGAAGTCTCATATTCCTCTTCTAAATCAATAATCTATAATTCATGCTTAACTGTCTTCTTATCGTTTGTTGTCGATTCTTGCTTTGTCAATGAAGAAGGCTTGGCCCCTTTCTCTTTGTGAGAAGAAAACACAAGCCTCTGCCCTTTCTTATACAATTTGGTCACCTCTGGCCTAGGTAGCTGAATCTTCTCTATTGTTTTTCTAGATGACCCCATCTTTGTTTGTTGTTTTGGTGCACTTGGGGACTGAGATGCCGCATATTCCTCGTGCCATTTTAAAGTTGTTTCTAAAAAAGCTTCCCAAGCCATACCCCTCTCTGCCAACTGATGAAGGACAATTGTTTTGACAAGATTGTGATGAAACAAGCTTGGAGAGTGCTCTTTTTCCTTTAACTGTATCTTTTCAGACATTTTTGAAATACTCCTAAACAAGTAGTTGCACATGTTGAGTGGCTTTTGAGATGTGAAGTGCATCAAGAGGCGAATATCATAGGCATACAACCTGGAGAATCTACCTACACAAGTAAAGAACCTCATGATGGTTTTTATTAAAGGGGCATACTTATCAAGCAAATATCTGAAAGGCATGAGGTGAGTATGTGTATCTCTGTATGGAGTCTTTAAGAAGGGCTTGTAGTTTTCAAGATCTAGACTCATTCTCTTGAACCAATATTCACCATTGTCTGGTAAACTAGTTGATAGTGAAATGGAGTCCACTGAGAAGCTAAACTCAATGCCAGCAATGACAGCAATCTCTCCTTTTAGTTGTCTAGCTACCCAATCTGTCAGCTGCTCATAAAACCCTGCTTCACTTACTCTTTTACAAAAATCCAAACAGTGAACATCCTCAAAGAATTGCTTGATGAAAGGATAGGAGTTGATTTGGTTGTAGTATGATGGTTCATATCTGAGAATCCTCCCTCCTTTGTGTTGTCTCTTTCTCTCTTGTGAAGATTCAACCACCATGATGACACAAAGTCCTAGCAGCAGGAAGTGAAAATAGATGTGAGGTGAGAATGAAAATGAAGTGATATGTGAGAGATTTTGACAAAATTATGGGAGGGGTTTTATGAAAGATGAGATGACTTTGAAAAACTGATGGAAGTGAGTGAGGAAAATAGTGGACAAATGTGGTTGCTTGTAAGTGAGACCAAAAAGGTTTATAATGAGATTTGCCCAAAATAACTCTAGAAATGAGCTAGGGTTTTGTTTTTTTAGTCTTTAAACTTTGTTTGGAGGTGGATGAACTGGTCAAAATGACTCATCAAACATGTGTGAAGGTGTAGAATATCAATTTACATGTTTTGGAGATGAAAAATTATGATGACCATTTCTACCCTAGCATTTCCCATAGAAATTTTGCTTCAAACCCTAGCTTGAGAAATTATTGACATGGAATGGAATTGAGAAAGAAAATATAGAGGGAGATGATGTACTTACTTGTTTCTCAGCTTTAAAAAGCAATTTGACCGAGCTTGTAAGCAAAAATTTGGGTGAGTTTCGGGTACTTTGTCCTATATGCAGTGCAATTCTCCTACGCGTAGCGCCAAAGTGCAGCACAATCCACCTATGCGTAGCGCCTGCCTCCTAAGCACAGCGCAGCGTTTCTACGTGCATCACCTTCAATTTTTGGCCAATTTCTCCTAGGGAAACAAGTTTTTTTCTTTTCTGAGCGAGTGAGCTCGATGATGAGGAGTGAATGGGATATGAATGAAAAGGTTATGCATCTTTTTGAGTTTATATAGGGATAATTTCTTCACTTTTTCAAAAAATAAAAGAAACCAACCCTCCTTTATGAACTAATTTCACTATTTGAAGACGGATTTTACCTTTACCACTGCAAGTGTGCTTTTGCCTTCCTGAATGTTGGAGCTTCCTTCTTCTGAAACCTTTGATGTCATAAAAATATGAAAAGTGTGTGAATAAATCATGATCAATTCATCAATAGTTGCTTTGTCATGTTTGACTTATTTCTGGTTTTCTTTATGGAAATGGTGGACCTTGGGGACCCTTGTGACCTAATGGATGACCTAATACCTAATGGAATGATGATGATGACTTGACCCATTTTCATGATGTATGATAAGCAACCAGCATGAGTGACATTTCAAACAATGACTCCATCTCTGGACTGACCATACAATGACCAAATTTGTTGTGTAAACCTAGTAACATAAAATTTTGATGATGAAAGCTTGAAAATAACATGGTAAAAGCATTTTTTGATCCAAGTGACAGGCTAACAAGACTGACACTAACACATGGTATAAGAGCAGGATTCACGGTAGAGCAGAAATTTTGAAGTTCTTATTGCAGGAGGATCAGATTTGAAAGGTCAGTTCTTCAGAGCTAGAATAGCCTTATATGGACCATGACTCGAGTATGTCATTGAGGGAAGCTCAAATTATGTTTCTTGGAAGGACCACATGGAGGCAGTGTTGGAACATAATGGATTGAAGGAATTCATTGATAATGATATCCCAAAACCAACAACAACTGATGCTTAGGATCTAGCATAATGAAAGAAGTGTGTAGCCAAGGTGAGGATAATCATATTGGAGGGAGTACAAGGCCATATTGTCTTAAATCTCCATGAGAAAGAAACTTCATATGCAATGTGGAAAGAACTGACAAATTTTTTCCAGAACAGTAGTGACCACAAGAAGTTTGCGCTCAAGGATAAACTTCAAAATATCAAGATACAAAAGAACAAGACTATCATGAAATATGCTCCGATTTGGCTCAAAACACAATGTGGCAAAACCTAAAAATGAAAATTGTGAAGGTGAAAAATGCTTGTCCAATATGTCACCTCTTCTCTATTTGGGCTTACATATGTTTAAATTCAATGATGTTTGGATGGAAAATAAGATCCACTCAAATGAAAATCCTTTGGTTGAACTATAAATCTTGTATCTATTCTAGGATCCTCCTTCCTCAACACAGTCTTATAAGTAAACAGTGTTTTCTTGTTGATCCAATTGAGTAGAGAAGGGTAAGGGGAAAATTAATTAGTGAGAAAACTAATATCAGAGTTATATATTACCTTCTATGAAGGAATAACCTCTCCTTCTCTCAATAAGTCAGGTTCCATCTTCCACCTGTGAAATGAATAAGTTCCTAAGCACAGTTCTACGAATAAAATAAATAAAAGGTGAAAGAAGTGAAAGGCTTCCTATGTAGAGAAGTGAAACAAGTAACTTTGTTTTGGTATTGTTTAAGCTCGCTAGCACTGAAGAAATGTTTGTGTTCCTATAGTGACTCAATTAAGGTACTGTCTAGGCCTGCTGGTAGTGGAGCATCACCAGAGATGAAAACTCATATTATGATTATCTTACACTTGCATTTATACATTACCCTTTCCTAGATAGAAATAATTGTGATTTGGAAAGCCTTGATATGCGTTCAACCAAATAAGGGAGTGGAGGGGACTATATCTCTAACCAGGTTGAGTATGGTGTTGGAAATAATACTGAGAGGGGGGGGGGGGTGAATCAGTAATCAAATCATATTCTTTTAATTCACTCAGATATGCATTATTACTTATAGTAGTCAGAAATAATAATGAGCATGAAACAAGAAAAATAGTAGTCACACCAAAAACCAGATATAAAGTGGACCCAATGTGGGGTGAAACACTGTGCAAATGTCTCATCTTCTTTCAATTAGAAAACTCTCTTTATAATGTCTTGTACTGGGCAGGTCTTAACAGTACGCCAGCTACAACCTGCAGAGAGCTACAACTCTCTCTCATTTTCCAGTCTCTCCTGGAAGGGAGCTACAACCCCCTACTTCTTTTCTTACAAGGACCACTTTTCATAAACATCAAATCATCATCAAGTACATGTAGATTTCACAGTCAACAGCAGTAACCAGATCAACAAAATAGAACTAAACCCAGAACACCTTATCAATAGAAAAATTCAGTCAACAGATAGTCATGAAACAGATACGCAACTTTCCTTTCTCTGGCCTGTGTCGCTACGCAATTCTCCTTCTGCTTCCCTGCATATACCCGCAGAGTTCCTTCTGTTGTGTTGCGTGCCCACGCACTGCTTCTTCTACCGCGCTGCGTACAGTATGCACCCAGATACACTATCGCGTCGCGCACTGCTACTGTAGTCACGCACCCAGAAAGGCTATCGCGCCGCGTACTTTTACTATGCGTACACACCTGAACCACTGCTGCTCTGTGTACCCACGCAGTTCGCCTGTTTCTGCGCTGTGTACCCACGCAGTCACCCTTCTTCTGCTCTGCGTACCCACGCAGTTCGCCTGTTTCTGCTCTGCGTACCGTACTTCGGATTAGGGCCGAGTTTGCAGATCACCAGTGTGCCACAGTTAGTCGGATGCCCAGATCTGATCATGCGCTCAAGAGATCACCCTTGACAGATTCACTTTCCACTTCACTTTCATATAGATCAAGCTTTTGAAACAATATCCCAATATTTCAGATCTTAAGATATTCAACCCAAAAGCATACTCAAGCCAAATGATCTCCTTTGCTTTATATAGGCAAGCTCTTCCTCAAATCATGGATCAATACCATGAGCCAAAACCATAATGACACAAATACCGTCGGCTAAATACCAAATATTAAACATAAGAAACCCCACGTGTGCTTTTCTCTACCTTGAAGAGAGTGCACTGGGGGTACGCACCTCCTGAACGGATGACCTGCGTGTCTGGCCGCGGTCCCTTCATGGTGTACCCGCGGGTACGCATCTTCTGAACTGTTCTCCTGCGTACTTCTTAATTTTTAACAAAATGAGAGCCTTGCCATGGGTGTTGCCATCAAGTACAACATCTGTAACATATAACCATACCAGAAACATAATGCCAACAATCTCCCCCTTTGGACTTGATGGCAACCTCAAAAACTTCAGCAACATTCTCCCCCT
>APFE030615010.1:0-13670 GCA_000404065.3 Pinus taeda | reverse complement strand
CCTTTCTTGAGAGTGCATCTGCAACAACATTTTACCTCCCTTTTTTGTAGAGGATTTCAAAGTCATAACCCAACATCTTTGAAACCCATTTTTGCTACTCTTTTAAAGATAATCTTTGTTCCAAAAAGTATTTAAGACTATCATGATTTATTTTTACCTTGAAGTGTCTTCCCATTAGGTAAGGTCTCCATTGCTTTAGTGCATGCAGTACTGCCAATATTTCCTTCTCATAAATAGGTTTTTGTAAATACTTTCCTTTGATTGGACACCTTTCAAAAGCAATGTGTTTTCCTTCTTGCATTAAAACAACACCAATTCCATTTCCTGAGGCATCACATTCTACAATAAAGGTTTTTGTGAAGTCTGGCATAGCTAAAACTGATGCTTGGCACATTTCCTCTTTAAGATGTTCAAACGCCTTAGTTGCTTCTGGAGTCCAAGAAAATGCATCGTTCTTCAGTGATGTTGTTAGAGGTGTTGTTATTCTCCCATAATTCTTAACAAATTTGTGATAATGCCTTGTCAACCTGAGAAATCCTCGAAAATACTTTATGATTGTGGGGATTTTCCATTCCTTAATGGCTTTAATTTTGTTAAGGTCTACCTTAACACCCTCATGCGATACAATATGACCCAGACATTCCACCTCTTATACTCCAAAGAAACATTTGGAGGTTTTTTCATATAATTGTTTCTCCTCCAATAGTTTGAGCACCTTGTCAACATGTTGAATATGATCTTTCCAAGGCTTGTTGTAAAGTTGTATATCATCCAAAAATACTAACACAAATTTTCTAAGGAAGTGTTTGAAAATGGAATTCATCAAACTTTGAAATGTGGAAGGTGCATTGATAAGGCCAAAAGGCATGACCAAATATTCATAATGACCCTCGTGAGTTCTAAATGTTGTTTTCAGAATGTCTTCAATCTTCATTCTAATTTGATGATATCCCGAATGAAGATCCAACTTGTTGAAGTAAATTGCTCCATTTAATTCATCCAATAATTCATCAATGACAGGAATGGGAAATTTATCTTCAATAGTGAGCTTGTTGAGCTCCTTATAATCGGGACACATGCGCCATGATCCATCATTCTTGTGCACCAATACTACTAGAGCAGAGAAAGAAATTTGACTAGGTTGAAATTTTGAATTATACCGACCTCTAGCGTTTCTGCAACCATGCATTCAATTTCACTCTTTTGGTCATAGGGATATCTGTAAGGCCTGATGTTTGGAGGATCACTTACCGGAGTCAAATGACTAGCATGATCATGATCACGAATAGGTGGGAGGCCTTTGGGAGTCTCAAATACCTTGGAATGATTTTCTAGGACTTTTTGGAGATCTGGAGAAATAGATGATTTTGATGTTTGAACCTCTAGTGAGCATAATTGTGAAATTACGCCCCATTTTTCTTTCTTTAGAAGCTTTGTCATACCATTAGAGCTAACTATCTTTCCTGGTTTTCCTGCGATACCCCTTAATTCAACTTCTTTTTCTTCCCCAAAAAAATTAAAGAAAAGTTCTTGAAAATTAAAAGCTATTGTACCCAAAGATTGTAACCATTGGACTCCTAGTACAACATGAGCACCACCCATTGGAATGGAAAGCATTGGACTATTCAATACATATTCCCCCATAGTTAGCTTGATATTATGGCACTTTCTAGAACAATTTATAGTTCCTCCATTTGCCACCATCACTTGACACTCTAGTGTTGGATATAGGAAGCAATTTAATTCATTGGCTCTCTTACAATGAATAAAATTATGGGTACTACTAGAATCAATCAGCACTATTACCTTTTCGTTCTTGATTTGTTTTATCTTGAGAGTTCGAGGAGTGGTAATTCCTACCAATGCATTACAATATATGGTCGAATTCATTTCTTCTTTTTTTGGGGTTGGTTCCTGGTGTATATCCTCTTCTTTTGAAGTTTCTTGTTCCTTTTCTTCGTCCTCTTCACAATCTATGTAAAATAATTTTTTCTCGGCACACTTATGACTTTTAGTGTATTTGCTATCACAACTGTAACAAAACCCTTTTCTACTTTTTCTTCCAATTGTTGTGGTGTCAATATTGTAGGTTGTAGAAGGCTAGGAGAAACACTTACATCTTTGTAGTTGTGAGTGGTAGACTTCCTTCTTGTCATCATTTTGCTTTCAACTTCTCTTGCCACCTAAAATGTCTTCTCCAATGAATCAAGTTCTCAAAGGTGAATCTCATGTTGGATGTTATCCTTTAAAGTCCCTATGAAGACATCAATCTTATGCTCCTCTGGAATATCATTTACCCTTATATTCAATTTTTGGAAGTCCTCAATGTGCTTCGCCATCGAACCCTTTTGTTTGAAATTTATCAACTAGCTAAAGAATTTGTTGTTCTTTATATTCTCATAATGTGATATCATTTCCTCCGTAAAAATTGACCAAGTGAGAAGTGGTTTACGAGAACAAAGCCATCAATACCATACAAATTGATTTTGTTCTAAATATAAAGATGCAATCAGTGCCTTTTGTGTGTTTGACACACCATGTAGATCAAATAATTGCTCCATCTGTAGTATCCATGTCATCGGATCTTTGCCATCAAACTTCCTCATATCGATCTTTGGAATGTGGTTAGTCTTCAACCCACTATGTGAGTCTCTAAAATCACAATTTGTATTCCTTTATCCTCATCATGATTTTCGTAGGGTACCTTGTCACCACTAGGAAGCATTTCTTGTAGCAATTTTGTCAAACCTTCCTTCAAAACTTCCAGGTCCCTTTTCAAATCTATTTTTAAACCATCCTTCAAACCTTCCATCTTGACATTCATCATTGCTTCCATGTCGGATTTCAAACTATCCATCTTAGCTTCCAGTTCATTTTTGGTTACTCTTTGTTAGAGTGAAATTTGTTGCACTTGATCTCGCAATTTCGATATATCATGTTGCATTTCTTCCTCTTCTTCATGTGTCATAGAATAGATTTTTGGTTGCTTACTAGGTGTGTCCATTTTTTTGTTTCGAGGCATTTAGAAATCAAACAATGATATCTACGTTTCACTATGCCCTTTGAATCACTTCAAACCGATTTTTCAAACAAAAGTTATGCAAAATTTACAAACTAAAAACATTTTTCTTTCTTTTTAGGAGCTATATATTGCAAATTTTGTATCTCTGTAATTGTGAATCTCTAAGATCTAAAATTTCGTCTTGTAGTAACCCTTTGAGCCTTCTTTCCAATCCAACAAATCAGACCAAGATTGGATTCTTCAAGAAAGAGTTATGCCCAATCTCCCACGATGACCTGATTATAGATTGGCTCAATAGAGTGAAATTGTACGACGTGCCACCTATCACTGTTTTGACCTTCAGCCCTGAAAATGATACCCAAACAACTACATTTTGTCCTATTTCTGTCACTTTTACGAAATTCAAATACAATGCTCAGAGAAAAAGTTATGACGATTTTCCCTAGGTCGTTTGTTTGAGATGGAATTATAGAGCCTGCAATAACCCTAACTTCCACAGATCATATCTCCGAAAATATAGCGAGACAATATCTGAAAATCATACATGAAGTTCACCAAGATTTTGGCTCCCTATGGTTGCAATTTCAACATCTAAAGCTTCGTAAAAAAAAAGTTATAGCGAAAATTCCACAATGACATGTTTGAAGCAGTGAAACCTTAGAATCCGAAACTTTGATACCAAATGTTATGCAACCAGCTCACAAATAGATAGATCAACGACTTAAACATTATCCACTTCGAGGGGGAAACTTCCTTTACATTACATAAATGAACAATTCTTGGATGATACAAATGAAAAGACCTCATTTCTATATATAGAAATCTAAGGAGTCACAATATAATCAGAGCCTACATAACAATAATATGTAAAGGCACAACAATAACAATAGTGGGCTTCTCTAGGGCACAATAATAACAATATGGGAACTACATGGGAACAACAATAACAATAAGGGGCTACACTAGCATTATAAGGACCTAACATGTGTACTTAGTACTTACCTTTGAAAAGTGTAACTAGGTTCGGTCTTCATGATGACATGTGTAATCATGATTTTATGTAATAGATGTAAAGAATAAAATAAAATTATTTTGTAATGCTTGAGTCATGGGTTTCATGCTCAAGAAAATCTATTTTATAGTTAAGGCTCCCATTATGAGCCTTTAGGGTTGGTCATCATGTCATAAAGTCTATTGAGTCAATGTCAAAGGTTGAAGACCCATTTTGGGCATATCATTGTCAAAAAGTGGAGTAAATTGTATTACAAACCCTCCAAGACCTTGTCACAAGATATACCTCATGTCAGCCTTCAAAAGAGACGAAGATCATTCTTGTCAAGCATGTCGGCCTAGTCACCAAGGATAAGTCGGCCTATTTCCAGGGACAGATCACTATATATAGAGTGAGCTCAGCCTCACTTTGGATAGATTTTTGGTCAAGCAATATGAAGCAAGAAAAAGGTGTGAAGATCACAAGAGAAGAGCCACACCACCAAATGAAGGAAGGAAGAACATAACCGAATCATTTTCTAATATGTTTTGGGTAAATATTCTCCACACATGTGAGAAATTGATACTATCTATTGCAGGAGGAGTCGAGATACCATAGTCTCATTAGGAAGGCAGATCAAGGGAGAAAAACAAATCCTTCATCAAGCCAAGTTAAAGGAGAAAGTCACATTGTCTAAGTGAAGGAGATCAAGGGATAAATTCGCCATCTCTCACACGCGCTACAACTAGGGTTTTTGAAGAGGCTGAGGGTTGCAAGAAGCCAAAATCTGAAGGATAGCCAAGAAGGAGGGAGAAGCAAGCAGTTTGACCATCGTTGACTAAAGAAAGAAGAGGTTAAGCTAAGAAACCTTGTGACTTGGTCTTGGAGAGGTTAATAGGTTAAGGGTCTTGGTGTTGGTATTCGTCAATTGAAGTTTCTTTAAGAAGAAGAATTCGTTTGGGTTTTCCTCTCAAGTTGGAGAGGTTTTGGCCTTGGTTGATCGCCTACATCCTGTGTCTCTTGGCTCATTATTGTTTATGTTTTGGTAGTTGTTTGATGAAGAAGAAAACCATAATAATCTAAGTTGAAAAGAAGAACCTAATCTAAAGAAGTAAAAAGCATTCACAAGTAGTTATCATCAAAGAAAAATCACCTAACCCTATGCCCTAGATTTCTCAACACTTACTACTCACAAACCCGTGCCACTTACTAGGTCTTTGGTGACAAAACTTTCGTAGTGATACGCCACATTTGAATAAACTCGTCATTCGAATCTTAAACCAATCATGCAATGCTTCAAGTTGTGAGCGCAACTGAAGCATGTTTAAGAAAATGCATTGTAAGAAGTGCAACCGATTGACACAAAAGCGCTTAAATGACCTTGTATTTGTCCATTACAATCTACGACTTCGCAACAAGCAAATACAAGGTGAGAGTCGAGATACTAAGCCTTGAGGAACAAAAGGCTTGGAATAGTCATGCATAATTACATTTGAATTTGATGGTTTCATAATTTGATTTGCATTTTAAAGTTCAAAGTTCAAACTTTAATTCACATTTCCATGTTTCATGATAATGAGAGGTTTGGATCTTCACCAATTGACCTTGAAGAGATAAATTTGCATACTACAAATGCAGCAGATTGGGTCCAATCGGAGGAGGATCCTATTTTAAGCCTAGATGACTTGGAGAATTTTGAGAGTCAAGCAAGCGAAGGAGTGGGAGGAATCGGGAGGAATCGCTTCTAGTTCTCACCCAGAGTCTTAGTTACTGCGTTTTTACTAATTAGTATGCAATATTTTGCAAACTTTTAGAAGCAAATGCTTCTAGTTCTATGTAGTATGTAGTCATTGGTTAGGAGTCATGACTTTGTACTCTGGATCATGTTTGGACTCATAACATTTATGAGATACTTATTCACTCATGATATTTTGGACATCTATTGAGATTATGCATTGTTTGGACATGCCTTTATTGAATATCAACGAAAAATGTTATTTTTAATTCAATATATGTGTATATCTTTATTTATTGAATTCACCGATTTTTTCGTGATCTAATTATAACTCTTCGATCTTTTGCCTCACCGATTTATTGTCTATTCCGAGTTTGGTAAAATTGATACAAACTCTATAAAACATGACCATGTGGAAAAAATCATAGGTGCGCTTAAAACCATGGGTACAACAAGCCCTACATAGTGTGATCACCCCTACATCATAACCAAATGGTTCCCCTAAAGCATGTATTCCATTAGATCCATCTCAAAGTTTCCAATCCTATCCAAGAAAAAAAGGAGTTGAGAGTGGGGACTAAAGGAGATAGGTTGGTCGACCATCATAAGGCCTAAGAATCCATATACATCATCATCCACATGGCCTACATGGCTTTGGGACTTGCACCCTGTTGGTCTTACAATGGTGTTGTCATGAAAAAATATAAGGTACCTCCTAGGAAAAATATAGGATGCCTCCTGGGAGGTAACATGTCCCATTAGACTCGCTTTTTCACCATAATCAAAAAAATGTAATCAAGTCTGTTTTGTGAGCTTTGAATGTTTATATGTCAGAAAAAGCGCAATTTCCCAAAATAGCAGTTTATCATAAACTAATGAAACTAAATATGAGAAGCCTAATCAATGGTATTGCATACTTAACTGTTCAATAGAAAGAAGCACTTTTGGGGTTAGCACCTATCAAGATTGTTATATGCTAGGTTGTACCTAGAAGAATTGAAGATCCCATGGCCTAATGGACTAGGCACCTATTAAAAATTTTGAAGACTAGAAGTCCAACAAGGCAAATCTTGCCTCCTTCTCTCTCCTCTTCTACATTCTTCTATGCAAATTACGCACCCCTAGGAGGGAATTGTAATAAATGATGCTAGCATAATGAATTTCTGTAACAGACTTAGACAACTTGACACCTTGTTACCAAGGAAGTCCAGTGTTTTTTCACTTAATTAATTATTCTCATTTTTTAACAATGAATAACTTATTGATTTTTTTCACTCATAACCTCCAAAGCTAGAGTGTCTTAGTAACTAGGCCTTGAGTGTGTTTCTAAGTCTAGGGTCAATATATATTACCATGCTAGGTCATATCCAGAGTCTTACAAAATTGCATTAAATAATTTTAGGAATTTCTCACAGAACAAGCATTAGGGGAATTTTAAGGTCTAAAATAGGCCTCCTAAAAAAAATGTACAACCAAAATGAACTTTATAAGAACCAACAGGATTCAAGATGGTGATGTTAGCCATGGTGGATGATTCACCATTTTTGGGTTAAAAAGGTAAAAGGATTAAAAAATAATAAAATAATAAAACTACTTTTTCAACTCGTATTTTCAACTTATCTCCCTGAGGTTTTACTTAAATTTCGAGCGAGTACTCGTTGGATACAAAATTCGATTCCTCATCCAAGGAGTACCCACGTTTCATACTTCTGATGGACCTTGCTACACGAAATACATGAAAAAATGTGATTGCAATCACGTTTTTCATGTATTTCTCATTTTTCATGTAGCAGGGTCCATCAAAAGTAAGCAAAATGGGTACTCCTTGGATGAGGAATCAAATTATGCATCCAACAAGTGTTTCCGCTCAAAATTTGAGCAAACCCATAAGGAGATAAGTTGAAAATATGAGTTTAAAAAAAAAAAAATCCCTCTAAAATTTGATGATGTAATCTAATCTTATTTTATTATTTCCACTATTATTTTATAGTTTCCTTAGGATGCCCATTTTACACCTCAAAATTCCCCTAATGATTTTTTAATTAATTTTGTATGTAACAAGTGAAAAAGTGGTACTAGGAAATGCTGATGGCATGTGGGTACTCAAAGTACCAACATTATCCTAGTCAATGTTTTAAAACTCCGACTCGGCTGAGGGTCGACTCCGACTCAGTATCGACTCAGCTGAGGGTCGATTTCAATGACTCGGTCGTTGTAAAATTTATTTTTTATAAAAACACATAATTTTAAAGATTTTCATTCATGTTTCCAAACACACAGCATTAGAATATAGATAGAAGACAACATATGATCAAAGTAGGCTCATGAAGATATCCATTATATCAAAATGGCACCCAATGCACTGTCCAATACATACATGATGATGATATAGAGATCAAAACAAAAACACATAACCAAGGAGGCTATAAATGGCCTCTACAACAGAAGTCTGTGACCAGTACTACTGGCTACTGCTAGAGTTGCCAACATCATCTGGCTCATTGTTACTTGGGAGCGGGAGCAAAAGTGGGGAGCGGGGTCAAAAGTGGGGAGCGAGAGCGAAAACGGGAGCAGGAGCGACATTTTCAGAAGCTCCTGGTTTGGGAGCGAATCCCAGAGGAGTTCGACAACCAATGTCACTAACATCAAGGTACATAGAGGGATTGGTGCTCTTGATTAAATACGAGTTCCATACCCTAATACATGACAAAATTCAATGGAAACATTGCAATCCTCCAATCCTGAAATCCTGAAAAACTGATAAGTCTGTTGAATTTTGAATGAAATCTAAAATTCTACTTTCTCCATATGAAATCCAATGAGGCCGAAACCACTCTCAAACATCCTGAGTCATTTCATGGTAATGTTAAAAATCTAAGTAAAAGGATGAAAATGAAGATTAAGGAGAATGTCACTTTTACTTTAAGAATTTAACATTACCATGAAATTTGAATAGCATATCAATACTAGGAGAGGGGAATGGACCCCAAATAGCATTTAACTAATTTAGAAAACACCTTGCAGTCCCCAACACTTAGCTAACAGTTAAAAAAAAAAATTAAAATATGAAAAATCGCATTTTTTTTGGGGTTACAGGCCGCATTCATTGACTCAGCCGAGTTATTGTAGAACCGGCCAGGTTGACCGAGTCAGTCATGACTCGACCTCCCGTTCCGTTTTTTCTGCCGGGTCACAAAAAATCCCAACGACTCGGATCAACTCATCCGTTTTGGATTTGATTCGGCCGTTTTTTAAAACATTGATCCTAGTACCCACTTTGGGGTCCAAAAAATGAATATTTCCTCACCAAAATCCACTTTTACTTTGAAGTAAGGAAAAAAAGGCAAGGAAAATGCAAAAATAAATAAGTTGGGGACACATTAAAAGCATGTTCCAAGTCAAAGGATGTCACAAGCAGTCAAGAAGTGTGACTTGGCAATCAAAGTGGAGTTAAATGGTTGATTTGGAAGCCAAGTAAGCCCATGAGTCAGGGATCAATTGAGCTACCAAGCAAGCTGAATTATCTGGCTTCGTGGAGGTCAAGTTCCTTATTTTGGGGGGGGGGCCAAGTTCCCTCTCTTGGTAATGTGTTATAACAAGGGAGAGTTGACTTAAGTGCCTCACTCCCCACCCATTACACCTGTCCCTTCCTGCTGCCATACGTCCCCCCACTCCCCCTTTCACTGATACACAACTCCTACCAACAGTCCGCACAGTCACTTCTAGAGGCACCACACAGCATATGGTAACAGTCAGTATTACACTTGTTTAAGGCTGAGTGCACACGTTTTTAGTTGAGAGTTAAGTGGGGCGCTCCTTCTATCACACTTGTCCAACAGTCATCTACAACGTTGTTCTACAGACATCTACACACTGCCAGCAATAGGAAACCCACACTAGCATATTAGCCACTTGGAGTTGACCTGCCGTGCCATCATCCTCACTCATGACACTTGTTGCATGTCTTCTTTGTGGGATTTTCTCTCAAAGTTCTATATATTGTCCTCTCTTCTCCCACTGCTCTCTAGTGTTGGAAGTTGGAGCTTGGCAAAACTCTACTATTGTTGTAATTGCTTATTTGATAATACAAAGACTTTGGAGGTCTAATGGTGCATAGTCTTGCGTGGTATTCTTGAGCACTTGAAGTAACTTTTACTTGGTTTACATGTTTTATTGCTTTCAATTTTGTAGCTAGGCCCTAGCTAGGGGCAGTACTGTCTAAGGAATAGGCCATAAGTGCTTATTGTCTCATTGGGTTACTTACATTCTAGACTCGATTATTACATGACATTCTCAATTGAATTGCATTTTTAATCTTGTCATTGTGTAAGTAACCACCTAAGCTACTAATGTTGTATTGCAACTTTTTCTAGTGTGACGCAAGTTACCCTTTAGGCTTGGAGTGGGCCATATTCTTGGTTGAATTAACCAACTCCTAGTCACATCAAGGAGCACACATTTCCACCACACAAAACAGTTGTCCAAAGAGCTTCGAAAAAGGATCTAACATGGCTTTAATAATCCCCAATTCTCTTCTTTCTTCCTTCATCCAAATATCAAAGTTTCTTGGTTACTTACATTGCACTTGACACTGTTATATCTAACTTGCAAGGATGTCTTATATACTGTTGTCCCAGCAGCAGTAGATAAACCAAGAGAAGACCAAGTTTTCTTGGTTTTCTTTTGGTTAGTGTAGAAATTTAACTCTAGTTATAAGAAATTTTACTTAACATTTTGGCTAACATATGCAAGTAGTTTTAACTTGTTTTAATCTCTTTTTGGGCATAGTCTAACTTCATTTGCTTGCTGGTTTTTAGCAAGCCCTTGCCATAGCAAGGGGAGATGTTGGAAATTTTTGTCCAGCATTAAGGATTTGGAGAACCTGAAGACAACCTAAAACCACCCCCTTGCAAAAACCAGCAAAATTTACCTATGTAACTCCTCTTCAGGAGTTATTGCTACCCCTTGATCTTTCAAGGGATCCATTGTTACTTTGAATGACAGTTTCTTCCCTTTGATTTATCAAGGGATTCATTGTAACTCTTCCAAAGCATTCTTCAATCCCTTATTCCACAAGGGATTCATTGTAACTTTTTTTTCAGTTTCTCTCCATCCCTTTATTCATAAGGGATTTTCTTCTTTCTCTTCACTTTAATCCCTTATTACACAAGGGATCTAATAAAGCATCATAATTTTTCTTAGGAGTTAGGGGACTTTCCCCCTAAGCATCCCTCTTTCCTAATTGGGGACATTGTAGTGGTTATGCTTTTGTGGTTTGCTTTAGTAGTTAGATCCAAAATTAACTTAAAATAGAATAATCACAAATGCTAATTGCAATCTAGTTTAGTCTCTCATTTCACTTGACCCCCTAATTTATAAGTTTCATTTTTAAAACTTAGAGTAGATTAATTGTAAATTTGTTTTAGCTAGATTTCATTTCACTGCTTTAGATTAGATCAATTTCATTAGCTAGATTTCATTAATTAACCTCCAGCAAGTTCCAACGGCTTGTTGGTTGAAGTAGATTAACTAGGGACCCTTCCTCTTCTAAGACTTCTTATTCTGAGATTGGGGCCCCAATAAGGATAAGGCCTAAAGAGGGAGTTGATTTGTAACAAGTTCTAATTTTGCAATCACCTTTGCATGCTAGCACTCACACACTAAATTTACCATAATTCAAGTGAGAACCTAACTTTAACTAAAACAAACCAAGAGGCACTTCAAAACATTTCAGCATCTCTTGTACTTCGTTATTGCCTTTACTTTTTAAGCATTTTTATCTTTGGGCATTTGCATTTCCAAGCACATCCTTTCAAGTACTGACTTTAAGCATTTATCTTTGAGCTATCTTTACCTGGAGCATTTACTTTGACATTGGGCACTAGTCTTTGCTTGCTATATATCTTATGCTTTGAAAACATTTTTCTTATTGATTCTTATTGTTATATCTCTTGGGATAAATGATTATGGTGGTTTATGCTCATTGATTCTATCTACATGATTTAAGTCATTGTTGTAATCTACAATTTGATGGTCGAATGTATCTTCGTCCATCTTAATTAACTCCTAGAACTAATATCTCTTTTTGCCAAAGCTTGCTAAGCCTTAGTTATTTCATAGAGTCCACCCCCATTAGTTTTGCTAGGAGTTAGCCTAGACAGAGGAGTTGAGATTTGAGTGACAGTTGCTCAACTCGAAACTTGCCCCCAGGGCCACACCAAGTGGAGTTGAATATTTTCTCCACATTAACCCAAGTATGGATTTAGGCGGCAACAAAGACTATTTCACAAATCCATAAATTCACCTTCAAAATTTCTTCTTTTTAACAAAGAAATTATGGCATTTTCCTTTGCAAAACTAAACCATTTTATAGGATCAGTTCAATCTTAATCTCCCCTAATTTTAGGTATTTCCATTAATTCTTATTTTAATAGTTGGGGTAGTCAAAACCCTCAACTTCCAACTTCACCCCTTCATAGTATCCATCCCAAATTGTTCCTAGTATTTTATCAATATGTTAAGTTCTCTTTTAACCTTCCAATAGTTTTTGAATCAACTCTATCGGACCTTTCAATCAAAAGGCTATACCAATTTAAGATAACATAATGTTTTAAGCCCTAATTCGGGAACTGCTTTGTAGATTGACACTTTAACTAAGGTATCTATGAAATTGCTACTCAGATGAATCTAAAATTTTGATTTGTAACTATTGTTGTAAAATTCAAACCAATTCAACTTGAAACTAGTCAAACCATCAAAGTTGATAGGCCACCAAGTCAACTCGACTCAGGGGAGTCGTTTTGGCTGATTTGGTATCTATTTGATACCAAGTCAACCTGAATTGGCCGAGTTTGTTCCTGACCAGCCAAGTCAACTTTTGAACCCATACATGTATAGAGCGAGTAAAATTCAAAATTTTTAGTATAAAAAACAAAATACAACTAGGATTGATGATCAGGTGGTAATTGGAGATTTGCAAATGATCATTCAAAACATGGTGAAAAAAGCATTGCTGAAAGACAACAAACTAAGGAACATAATTAAAAGAACAAAGGCCATAATGCAATCCTTCTTTTCTGTTTGTTTCTATCACATCCTGAGAAGGCGCAATAATGAAGCGGATAGGTTAGCCAATGAGGGCTCGAAGTTGCAGGCGAGTGTCCTAGTTCAAAATGGGCATCTGAGTTTAAACCCCATCCCATACGATTGCTATACAATAAAAAATATTAAAAGGTGGCAGGGGAGGTTCATACTATACGTGGCCTCCCATCCCCAAAGTATACATGCACTCCTCAATCATATAAGGAGGACCTTAGTCCATCCTAAGTGCAGAGCAGTGGGAAGAGTTAAGTCGCAGTAAGAAGAAGAGCAGAGGGCGTTAATGCATAGGCAACCAATGTTGCCAATTTATAAGGCGTGCAATAAGGGAGTTCGGCTACCATCTATGATGGTAGGGCTTGAAGTTGCAGGCGAGTGTCCTAGTTCAAAATGGGCATCTGAGTTTAAACCCCATCCCATAGGATTGCTATACAATAAAAAATACTAAAAGGTGGCAGGGGAGGTTCATACTATACGTGGCCTCCCATCCCCAAAGTATACATGCACTCCTCAATCATATAAGGAGGACCTTAGTCCATCCTAAGTGCAGAGCAGTGGGAAGAGTTAAGTCGCAGTAAGAAGAAGAGCAGAGGGCGTTAATGCATAGGCAACCAATGTTGCCAATTTATAAGGCGTGCAATAAGGGAGTTCGGCTACCATCTATGATGGTAGGGCTTGAAGTTGCAGGCGAGTGTCCTAGTTCAAAATGGGCATCTGAGTTTAAACCCCATCCCATAGGATTGCTATACAATAAAAAATACTAAAAGGTGGCAGGGGAGGTTCATACTATACGTGGCCTCCCATCCCCAAAGTATACATGCACT
>APFE030615006.1:0-17874 GCA_000404065.3 Pinus taeda | reverse complement strand
ATTTTCATTTTTTGTTTTGTTTTTATGAACATAAGTTTTTAAGCTATAACTAAAAATGAAACTACAACTATTTAGAAAATAAATGAAAAATTATAAAAATAAACTACAGCCACTTGAACGTTTGGTTTTTCGAGATTAAGATTTGATTAGAAAATTGGAGTGAATCTCTTAAGTCCCGATGCTTAATTATTTGGCTGCATGACTAAAAATGAAAAATGTTAGTAAAAACTTGCTATGGGTTAATATTTAAAATGAATGCCTTATTGAACTAATTTATTTACAAAATGCGATGTTGTACATTTTATGCAATTTTAACCCAGGCTAGCTAAATAATCAGATTTTCAAATGAGTGTCATTTTCAAACCAGTTGACCAAATGAGGCTAAACAAGCGTCAATGAGAAGCTTGTAAAAAATCGATTCTAACAAAGCAATCAAAACAAGAATCCAAAGAAAACTTAAAAATTAACGAAAGCGTATGGAAATTAACTAAAATAAAAATTCAAGAAGGTGTCTAGCCAAAATTTTTATAGAAAGGGTCCCCATTATTTTAGTTGAGCAAGTCAATAATGGTGGGGTTGTGTTTTCACCACAACACTTCCATAGATTATATGTCCGAAAATATAGCGAACCAAGATCTGAAATTTGGTCATGACGTTCATCAAGATTGCGAATCAAATAGGTTTTGATTTCAGAATCTAATACTTCGCAGAAATGAAGTTATATCCAAAATGCCACGATCACTACATTTGGAGGATATGTGAGATTTCTTTTTATAGTGGTGAGAGGGGCTTCTATAGAGAATGTTGGAGGGATTTTAGGAGCTTAAAAAACCATTAATTATGGACTATTCAATAACCAAAACCAATTATGAGTGCCATGCCACAACCCCATAGGGTTTTAGCCCACTAAATGGTGTTACTAACTTCAAACATGAATATCTCTCAAACCGTGAAGAATTATTTAGCATGCCATATATCAACGAAAACATCTCGACGAGTAGAATCCATCTAGAAGATCCTTAACTCAAAATAGAGTAAGTTGTCAAGTTAAAACTCCCTTGGAAGATCAGGGTAGCCCCTGGTGTTGCTTGGGTTGACATCAATGATAACCTTAGATCATCTTTATATCAACATAACCAACCGTTACAACCGTCGATATACTAGGGTGTCCTTCATGTACATGGTTCATTCAATCTATTGATGAACTCCCTCGTAAATGTAAAATTTCACCTCCAAAGTCTACAACCAACAATATGGTCCACTCGTAGAGAATTTATCCAAGGCATGGTCCACTCCTCCAAGTGTTAAAAAGCTCCCTAACATAGGCTAGTGAACTAAACTAGACAAGTTATCTAAGTCATCAAGGACACATGACAAAGGGGTATGCATGTATCTCGAAGTCTTACAACAATATGCCCTTGACCTCAAGAACTGTTCTCTTTTACTAGTTGGAAACTAATCAAACTACTAATGATTCATATTAATATGGAACTTGTTATAATTCAAGGCCTAGCATCAATCTGACTGTGAAGAACATCAAATGGACTTATTTCCATCCACTGAGATACATGGGTGCCATTCGTTGTTGATCCAAAAATGGATCCTGGATAAACCTCTAAGTCTAAAAGACTTCATGCAAGAGGTGAAAGGTGCCAAATGGCACAAATCCTTTGTAAATCAGAGGAAAATGAAAATCGCAAGCTGCTCTCAGACATAGTCTCATTGTAGGGATCCCTCCATTCTGAATGCAACGCAACTTAAATGGGCGAAAATGGACTTCAGATGGAAAAGCTATCATAAAATGAAGCTGCTCTTTTTCAAAGGAAAAAGAGGCAAAAATCCCTTGAAATATGGGTCTCAAAACCCTCTAAGTCTTCCAAATCTCCCAAAAGGGCAAAACAAGCGCAAAAGGATAAGTCTTGGACTTATCGCATTACACTATCGAGCCTTAAAAACTTGAAGAAAACCTTAAAAATGAGGCAATCAGAGGCTTTAACAGTGGTTGCACAGGGGCCATCGGATCTGGCCAATCAACAGTCCATATCTGATCGGCATATCGCATCAGCAGTGATAGGCGAAGGTAGTCGGGGGACAGTTGGAGGCATAATGCGATGGACCGGGCCAATATGATACCATGATCACCGACATCAGTAGATTGCGATAGGCGAACACAGTGGAACGGGACTGATATGTTATATATTATATGCTCGATGCGATATTACGGACCCGATGGATATATAAACGTTGTTTCATAAGATTTGAAATCTGTTCGTTGGCATTTTAACATGTTTTCGTGTCTTTCGTTTATCAAGCGAAATACAAAGGGGAGCGCCGATGCGATGTAAATCAGACCCGAAAGGGTTCCAGAATGGAAATATATATAATTTCAAATCCGCCAAAACCATATTTGCATTATTTTCCATGTATTAACGTATTTTAAAAATACAAAGGGGAAACCTATGGATAGGCCAATTACGATTGCAATAGTGATTCCCAAGCAAACCCGATAGGGATATAAAGCGTGATTATAAAACTTTGAAGTCCAGAACTGTGTGTTTCTGCGGATTTTCCCATGTTTTGCAGCGTTTCCTATGTTAACACAAAGCGACTATTACAAAGGATTGCAAGCGCCGATAGACCCCTTCTATTACCAAATAGGTGGCATTCATCCCTGAGGGCGTTTAGCAATGATTGCTAACGCCTAGATATGGGATTTGAACGGATTGTGGCAGGAAGATAGAGAGCTCGAAAGGGAAAACCAACAGGCAGCGCGTTTTGGCTTTTTAATCCATGAATGTCAAAGACAAAGGGCTGTTGGGTTGTTGAACAGTGGCCAAGTTGTTGCGAGTTGTTGTTGAAGGTGTTGTTGGGGTTTTTCTATAAAGCAGAAGCCAAGGAGGCAGCGCAGAAGCAAAAGAGCAACGGAGGGAGCCTTTGGGCTCACTTAAAGTTTAAGTGAAAAGTCAAAGAGCGTGAAGGTTGCAGAAGGTAGAAAAAAGCCAAAGTGGAAAGCCAAAGAGCCAAAGAGCCAGAGCCAGAGCCAGAGCCAAAGAGCTAGAGTCGGAGCCAAGAGCCAGAACCAAGAGCTAAAGGGCCAGATCCAAGAGCCAAAAGCTAGAGCTTCAAGAGCCGAGGAGGGATAAAATGGTGTCTAACCCCACTATTTATGTGTAGAACAACAAGATTTGAGCCAAAGAGTTTGTAAAAGACTTACATCATAATCCCATAGAGCCTAGTTGAATTAACTAGAGCTCACGGAGACGTAACCCAATAGTTGTGGGTGAACTCCAAATTAATATTGTTGTTTATGTGTTTGCTTTATTGTTGCATTATTTCTGCTAATTTATTTACTATTATATGCATTTATATATCAGTTTCAACACATTAATTTACAACACATAATCAGTTTAAACAAACAGAAGCATACACCCATATTTTCAAGCATTTCTTAATTCCACATTGGTTAATCATTAAAGACTTGGGAAAAATCAAGCTTTGGAAGTGGGAGAGGTTCTTGTAAGCTAGACAAGAAGCCTAAGAGCCCCATTTTCAGATCAGGTGGCATCAAAGCTTAAGATTGATTAACCACACCTTTAAGAAGGTTATATCAGAATGCTTGATTGACAGAGCAAAGATTTCTTGCCTGAAAGGTGTTTGAACAAAAAGAGGTTGATTGTATGCTTGTTTGCAGACTGACTATTTTCTGAGTTTGCAGAGGTGAAGGGAAATCTATTGATAGCTCAGTCCAAGAAGGACAAGAAGGAGAAGGGCTGAAGGCATTCTTCTATCCCAAAGGACCTCAAAGCAGTCCTTGGAGCACAAGAGGTTTGTTGCAAAAGGTTGCTTGAATAAGCTCTTTATTTATCTTGTTGAAGTTTTTTTGTCCATTGGCATAATGACAACTTCTACAAGGGGGTCCTCAAATTCTGCTCTCTTCACAAGATTCCTTGATGAACATGAAGAAAGAATTGTCCACCATGATGGATATGGTGAGAGAAATGTATGAGGATGGAGGGAAGAGAAACATGCTTAGAAAGCAGCTGAATTCCATGAAGGAAGAGAAGCAGTTGCTTGCTGACAAATTGCAGGAAATGGAAAGGCAACTTCATATTGCAAATATGAACCTGAAGAGGATGCATGAGTTGGAAACACAGCTCTTTGTTGCCCAAGAAGCCTTAGTCAAGTACCATCTTGATGAAGAGGTAAGCCATTCCGGTTTGTCTTCAAATTCTTCTGAGAATGCTTGTATTGGTTCTTTTGAGAAACATACTAAAGGCATAGGTTCCAAGCTAATTTCCAAGATGGGCTATGAAGGAAAGGGCTTGGGAAAGCATGCACAAGGTATTGTTGAACCAATAATGGTTGAGGAAAGGCCTAAATATTTGGGTCTTGGCTATGGACAGTCTTATGGAGAGAATTCCAAAGCTTCCACGAAAGCCATTGAAACAGTCCCAAGGAGTTTCATTTCATGTCCTCTACCTTAGAAGTGTGAAGGTTGCATCCAAGAGGAATGCAATAGCTTGAAAAACCAATTGCAGGATGCAGGTGTTCAGAAGCACACACTTGAACCAGAGATTTGGGGAGACTCTAACAGCCTTGAAAAGTTTTACGGTGTTCCAAAGGGAGCCACTTCTTCATTTGCTTCACCTCCTCATGAAGGCAATAAAGGTGAAAGAGGCAGGTATAAATCTGGTTCTAAACACATTCCTTTTGATTTTGCAAAGCATGATGAATTTCCACATATTTATGGGAAAAGAGTTGCATGTTCCTTTTTTGGTTTGGATAACCATGATGTTTCTAGATGTTGGAAGAAAATGGCCGCATACAGGAAGCAGAAGAAAGAAAAGAAGCAAGAAGCCAAAGGTCCATTGGACAAGGCAAATCATGCTATCAAGAGGATGCACATGCAGTGCACTTACTGACATAAGCAAGGACATCTTGCTGCAAATTGTTGGACACTAAATCCAACAATACTTCCACCAAAGCTAAAGAAAGTGGAAAGAGAAGATGGCAGAAATGGAAGTGAAAATTCCATGAATGATGTGTCTCAAAATGATTCACATGATGATGCTAATGTGCAGGCAAAGGTAGTACCTTTGAAAGGGATTGGTAAGGAACAATTAGAGTTCTTATCTGATTAAGATTGCATGTCTATTGATGCATCTACATTATATTTCATTTCAGCTTCCAAAGTACAGTGTGCTTAAGTGAAAGTTGGGGGATGAAATGCATGCATTGCATGTGATGCCATGTTGACTTGAAAGGAGTTAACTTGGTCTCCAAATGGAGATAATGATGAAAGTTTCATCTTTTGGAAAAAGAGTCCTAATGGTCTTTTTCTACATGCTTGACTTGAAGGGTCATTTGTTTAAATGCATGTTTTGTGGGCTTGTTATCTAGTCCATCATTTGTATGCAGATATAAAACATGGAGGTGTTCACAAGATGTGAAAATCTGTTTCTTTTGTTGATGCAGGAGTTTAGTCCATCTAGTTGTTGTCTATATGCCTGTTGTTGTTAATAGTTGTTGTTGGCAGCTTGTCAAACATGTACAAATGAAAGTTTTGTGGAGCAGATGTAATTCACATTTGTTGAGCCACCTTGGATCAATGATCAAGGAAAATAAGCTAAAACTACCTTCTATGACCATATCAGTAGAAGTTCTGCAGAAAGGCAAGGAGGAACACAGTTCTTCTGAGGAAGACCAGCCCATCCAAGAGAAGGGAAGTGGTCAGAAACTTTGGTTCAGAGGCACTATGCAAAGGTAGGTGTAGGGAGGCTGAAAGAAGACGGTGAATCACTCTCATTTACTGTTAAGATCAGTATATCAGTCTTTTGGAGACCAAAAGTTCTTTTAATGGGAAGGCGTGATCCAAAAATCGATCCTGGATAAACCTCTAAGTCTAAAAGACTTCATGCAAGAGGTGAAAGGTGCCAAATGGCACAAATCCTTTGTAAATAAGAGGAAAATGAAAATCGCAGGCTACTCTCAGACATAGTCTCGTTGCAGGGATCCCTCCATTCTAAATCCAACGCAAATTAAATGGGATAAAATGGACTTCAGATGGGAAAGCTATCATAAAATGATGCTGCCCTTTTTCAAAGGAAAAAGAGGCAAAAATTCCTTAAATATGGGTCTAAAAATCTTCTAAGTCTTCCAAATCTCCCAAAAGGGCAAAACAAGCGCAAAAGGAGAAGTCTTGGACTTATCGCATTACACTATCGGACCTTAAAAACTTGAAGAAAACCTTAAAAATGAGGCAATCAGAGGCTTTAACAGTGGTTGCACAGGGGATGTCAGATCTGGCCGATCAATGGTCTAGATCCGATCTTCATATCGCATCAGTGGTGACAGGCAGATTGGCGATCGCAATCGGCGAAGGCAGTCAGGGGACAGTCGGAGGCATAGTGCGATGGATCGGGCCGATGCAATCGCCGATATCAGTGAATCACGATCGGCGATCACAGTGGAGCAGGGCTAATATGTTATATATTATATGCTCGATGCGATATTACGGACCCAATGTTGTTTCATAAGATTTGAGATCCGTTCGTTAGCATTTTTAATGTGTTTTTGTGTATTTCGTTTATCAAACGAAATACAAAGGGGAGCGCCAATGCGATGTAAACCGAACCCGAAAGGGTTCTGGAATGGAAATATATATAATTTCAAATCTGCCAAAGCCATATTTGCATTATTTTCCATGTATTAACTTATTTTAAAAATACAAAGGGGAAACCTATGGACAGGCCAATTGTGATTGCGATAGTGATTCCCAAGCGGACCCGATAGGGATATAAAGCGTGATTATAAAACTTTGAAGTCCGTAACTGTGTGTTTCTGCGGATTTTCCCATGTTTTACAGTGTTTCCTGTGTTAACACAGAGCGACTGTTACAAAGGATTGCAAGTGTTGATAAACCCCTTTTGTTACCAAATAGGTGGCATTCATCCTTGAGGACGTTTAGCAATGATTGCTAACACCCAGAGACAGGATTTGAATGGATTGTGGCAGGAAGACAGAGAACTCGAAAGGGAAAACCAACAAGCACCGCATTTTGGCTTTTTAAGCCATCAATGTCAAATATAGAGGGTTGTTGGGTTGTTGAACGGTGGCCAAGTTGTTGCGAGTTGCTGTTGAAGGTGTTGTTGGGGTTTTGTTGTAAAGCAGAAGCCAAGGAGGTAGCACAGAAGCAAAAGAGCAGCTGAGGGAGCCTTTGGGCTCACTTGAAGTTCAAGTGAAAAGCCAGAGAGCATGAAGGTCGCAGAAGGCAGAAAGAAGCCAGAGTGGAGAGCCAAAGAGCCAGAGTCAGAGCTAAGAGCTAGAACCAGAGCCAAAGAGCCAGAGTCATAGCCAAGAGCCAGAACCAAGAGCCAAAGAGCCAGAGCCAAGAGCCAAGAGCCAAAAGCCAGAGCTTCAAGAGCCGAGGGGGGATAAAATGGTGTCTAAACCCACTGTTTATGTGTAGAACAACAGGAGTTGAGCCAAAGAGCTTGTAAAATACTTACATCATAATCCCAGAGAGCCTAGTTGAATTAAAGTAGAGCTCACAGAGACGTAGTCCAATAGTTGTGGGTGAACTCCAAATTAATATTGTTGTTTATGTGTCTGCTTTATTGCTACATTATTTTTGCTGATTTATTTACTGTTATATGCATTTATATATCAGTTTTAGCTCATTAATTTACAACACATAATTAGTTTAAACAAACAGAAGCATACACCCATATTTTCAAGCATTTCTTAATTCTGCATTGGTTAATCATTAAAGACTTGGGAAAATTCAAGTTTTCGAAGTGGGAGAGGTTCTTGTAAGATAGACAAGAAGCCTAAGAGCCCCATTTTTAGATCAGTTGTACACGTCATTTCTCTAAGAAAGTAGAATAGATACAAGATGTATCCATCTCAGTATTCCAATCTCTACACTTGCTAATGAGGACCTATAGTGGACCACTTAACAAACAGTTCAAGGAGAAAAGCATGTAGCTAGAACTAATTTATGACTACCACACTTCTTACTCAACAAGCTTAGAGATGATTCTTACATCACACAATATTGCAACCATACAAATTACAACAAAAGATAATGACACATGGTAGGAATACCATCTTTCTCTTTATGCAATTGTTCATATCATAGGCATATTATTCTGTCTTTGACCTTTTCTTCTTCAGTATCTATCTTGGATCTCTATGCCTCTCATATAAAACACTCCAAAAACAGGTGTCCATTTCTTAAGTATACCTCTACTTTCTCACTTACAAACAAAATATAAGCATATTGCATTATATGATCACTTTTTCACTCTCCTGGTTCACTTGCTAAAAACACACCGTTTCAAATTACATCTTACACCTTTATATTCATACACATACTTGGTTTCTTCATCGACAACTTTAACATCTTTATGCAATATTCATCTTAAATATCCAAAGCTCACCTATAATTTATTAGAGCAACTAATTCTAAAAAAAACTTTACTTATATTGAATTCACTAAACTCAATGCAGATCAATACATTCATCCAAGATTCCAAAGACATAAAAACTATAAAATAAGCCTTCACCATCGCATTTTTCTAAAAACTGACACACCGTTATAATAATTCTTGTCCCATTGGGAGAAACGCGTTTAATCGCCATCTAATCCCTCCAAGCCACCAGTTGTTTAACAAATCTTAAATTTGCCAATCCTTGTTGCGCTTTCTTTTCTTAAATTTGCCAATCGCTGTTGTGCTTCCTTGTCCAAAAGTTGATGTGACTCTGGTCCACAGTCGAGCAGATAATCAAACTTTCATTTACCCTTCTCTTACATTAGGCTTACAGAACAAATACGGATAAACCCATTATTTTTAAAGATGCAAAATATATTTTCGCATACATCTTCAGTACAATATGTTTAAAATTGTTTTTGTTTAATGTTAATGAATGATTAACTGCACAACAATCAAAGCAAAATATTTATCAAAAGTCTGCATCTTATAAATTACTATTGTGTAATTTCGGATAGTGCATAGATTTTTTCGTGTAATAATTATATTTCTATTAACTATTTAATTATGCCATTTTTTTCTTCCTATTAACTATTTAATTATGTTGTTTCATTTAAATATCATAAATATTAATTCACTATAAATATTAAAATAATTATGATATGATCATATTTAGGTGATTAAAATTTTAAAATTCATAAAATTAAATAGATTTAATTTTTTTTTAAATTATTATTAACAAATTAATAATAAAAATTAATATTAAATTAGATATATATTTTTGGAAAAAATTATGAAACAGATTTTTTAATTTGGATGAGATGGATTTCCACTTTATTATGGAAATTTCTTAATTTGTAAATATGCTTATTACAATGTTATGGGTCAATATCATGACATATCAATATGGATTGTCCAATAAAACTATAACTCACTTCACACTTGAATATTTTTTAAATAATTAATTTAATTAAAATGAAAAAAATAATATAATTATCATGAAGATAAATCTCAATCTTTAATTCATATTTATTTATATAAATATTTTAAAATATTATGTAAAAGTTAAATTTCTACTTTTTAACTCATAATGATTATTAAAAACCTATTCCAAAATATAAGTTTATTAGTTGAAAACATACCCAACCTGCAAATTAAAGTTAAAACACAACCAACGTCGTTGATACCATTATCAGTAGAGTCATCCAAAAGATGAAGGGTATCATTGAGACAGGGAAATCTCTGTGATCTTAATAAGGACTTTAACCCTATGGAGATCGTTTTACGCCATATTGAAAATCAATCTCAAGAGCAACCGAGAACGCTCCTGGAGCCCTTCCAACATTGTTTGGAAAGAATGCACCATGCCCTTCGAAAGGCCGCCAACTTGATCGTTCATGCTAAGCCACATCCACGGTGTCTCAGCTGTTGTTCCCTCCGCAACACCAAGATTCGCACCCAAATTAGAGATTGGAAGATGATATTTCATCGATCCTTTGAAGAGCTTGACAGGGTATTTTCAATATCATCCAATACTCAACAAATTGTGTCCAACGCAGTGCCTCAGGGAAAGGTGCTTCTTCAACCTGTTCCAGATTCCGACTTTGTGAGGTTGACCATTGAATCTGATCAGCGATAGGCATGGCTTAGTGAAGCTCATCCCCGATCTGGGATGACTGGTGTTCATGGGATGGGAGTTGGAAAGACATCGTTGTTTAAAATGGTCTACAATAATTACAAAGAGATGAGTGGTATTTTTGATGTGGTAATTTGGCTTAGGGTTTCTCAACAGTATCAGATTGAAAGTTGCAGGCCTCCATTGCTGAGACATTGAAGCTGGATGGAAGTCCTAACAATGATAAAAGGAAGATACAATTGTTTGAAGCACTTGGAGAGAAGAAATTTCTTCTAATACTGTATGATATGTGGTGTCCAAGTTGGTGTTAAATTTGGGGATCATAATTGTAGCAAAATCTTAATCTCCCGTGGTAGCAGAGATGTGATTGGAACAATGGGGGCAAGCGAGAACTATTCCTTGAGGATACAATGCATGTCAACTGAGGAAAGGTTTGTCTTGTTCAAGTAGAAAAACTGAGAGATGCACACACAAAGGGACAATTCTATTATATACTACAAATCACATGGATACATCACATATTTATGGTTCTTGTGAGATTGAACGAATCCCAAATATGAATAGGAAGGTTGAGATATTCTCTCAACATCCACCTACAAATCTGCAACCAATTCTAAACTAAGCATGAAAGAATTATCTTCCAAGTCTCTCCCTTAATTCTCACATTAAACATTACAATACATATTATAGAAATAAAACCAATCTCTATCTGACCGTCTTCATCAACAACTCTACCCACTCTGCCATCTTCTGGACTCTACACTTTCTTTCTCCACATCTTTGAGCTTACCTTTCGACTCATTTAAAGTACACCCGCTTCTAACAATCAATGATGTACTTTGCAAGATCAACAATATTGACAATTCAGTTCATCGTGGCTTCTGTGATAAGAGCTAACAAGTAATGAACCATCATATGGACCAATCACCATCTATCAGATATTTCACTTTCGGCTATCCATCAATTGCTAGGCAGACGATCTGAATACTGAATGTGTTCAAAAGTTGATCTAACAACTTGACTTGCTTCACACACATGGATTTCATATTGTAACCTGTAGCAGTTGTTCAAGGGTTTACAAGCGCCAAGAAAAACAAACCATAACAGTATAAACAAAATCAAACTAGTGATGTGTTCAAGGGTTTTCGAGTGCCAAGAACCATTAATTTCAATTATGCAACATTGTTCAATAATTGATTATGCACCAAATATAAATTAGATACAACATACATCACTGATAGCTTTAAAAAGTTTGAGAAGTTCTGAATTGAACTCATCTTCACTACCATAATCTAAGAAGTCCTCAAAGTTTCTTCTGGCAAGTCTTCAATAGTAGCTATGTTAGCAAATTCTTTTAATTTCCCATTTAAGAGATCTTTGGCACGAGTCTTACAATACAATGTCATGTGGCCATGTTTTTGGCAATAAAAACTTTTGACTGAGTTCTTGTTTCCCCTACCCCTAGAGAATAGTGCCATCTCAGGTTGTAAGTTGTCCTCTGCATCACTTTTTTTTATTCTCTTTTTTTTTTTTTTTTCTACTAAAAGAGCTACTACCATTTCATTTAATGATTTGGAAGAAAATTGACCGAGGGTAAAGATAACATTATCATAATTGGAAGGTAAACTGTTTAACATAATAACTTTAGCATCTTCATCTTTTATTTGTGTTCGAGTTTCCCAAAACTATTTTATGAGTGATTTTAAATCATTTATATATGTAGACAATGCTACTCCCTCATGCATCTTAAATTTGAACAACTGTAATTTCAAGGTGAATTTTTCATTCACAACCTTTTCTCCAAATATTTGGCTTAACTTTTCCCATATTTGCACAAAATATTTTTCTAGGTCTATAAGATAAAGTTGTGAATCTGACAAAGAGAAGCCTATAATAGATTTAGCTTTCTCTTCCCTTCTTAACCATTCAACTAATTGTTTTGGATCTTGGGGTGTTGGTTCTTATCCTTTTACTAAACTCCACAATTTTTTATGCATTGAATTCATTTGGACTTTAACCTTCTAGGTATAAAAATTTAACCTATTCAATTTCTCAACCACTATTTGCTCCCTATCTAAAAAGCAAATAGTTACAAAAAAGTTATTAGCTCATGCACTGGCTCCATTGCTTAAGGCTCTTAGTAACAGTTCTAGCAACTAAATATACTTTTCGACAATCCACATTCATCGCTCCATCATAACTGATTGTTAAATTATTGTAATACGAACTCCTTGTAGTACCTACAGATGTGCCAATAAACACGACCCAACTGGTTGTTGCCTTATAAGAATGTGACTTCAACGAGGCTATAAATGTTAGCTTAGTTCAGAGTAATGGGACATAGAGCATGTAGAGAGGAAACATTTGTTGAAATGCACATTTTCCATACAAATGATTATCACACTAGTGACACTAACATTTAACCAGTTGTGGTGCCCACCTGTCACACGGTTTAGCCGTGTCTCTGTTCATTTCCACAGATAGTCACCAAAAAATATGAGAATGTGATACACGTAACCCAGAAATTTTGGAGTGGAGCAACGAGAAATTGGCTGTCAAGTGAACAATGTTTCCTCATTTATGCGAGGGAGAGAGTGTTGCAGAGGCCTCCATCACATTGCAAAGAATTCAAGCACTTGGTTTGAAGGGTTTTCTTATTGCGGGCCAGACTCGCTGGTAGTCAGACTTGTTGGATTGCCAAAGGAAGTTACCTGCTTTGAGCACATGATATTTAAGCGTGTTTCCTTCCACTGGATCTTCATGATATTAAATGCATTTGAGGGACGAGGAGTGGTTGTAATCAACGTTCAAATTCATGAAATGAAAGGTCGGGATTCCTCTCATCTATAAGGCTTACTAAATCAAATTTTAGTGCCAGATCAAATTCAAATCCAATCCTCTCATTCTCCTAGGTTCTCTTGAAAAGAGTAAACCTAGAGCTGGTCCAATCCTCTCATTCTCCTAGGTTCTCTTGAAAAGAGTAAACCTAGAGCTACTAGCTCTGATACCAAGTAGAAAAACTGAGAAATGCACACACAAAGGAATAATTCTATTACATACTACAAATCACATGGATACATCACATATTTATGGTGTTTTTGAGATCCAACCAATTCCAAATATGAGTAGGGAGGTTGAGATATTCTCTCAACATCCACCTACAAATCTGCAACCAAATCTAAATTGAGCATGGAAGAATTATCTTCCAAGTGTGTAAAAGAGAAGCCTTTACAAATGGGGTTGTTCCAAAGGAGAGGATGGAAGATATTGTTAACAAAATTTCCTTTGAGTGTCGAGGATTGCGATTGGCTCTCAATGTAGTCACTATAGCAATGAGGTTGAAAAATATTGATGATCACTGGAAGCGTGCTTTGAATTTGATGAGAAATGTAGATCCTCCTTTCGAACCAGACACAATGCCATTGATGAAGACCGCTATTAGCAGCTCAGGTGAAGATATAAGGATTTATATTTACTAACTTAAAATATGCTTTCTATATTGTGTTGTGTTTCCTGAGCATGCAAAGATTGATGTGAAGATGTTGGTCGAAATGTGGAGCGCAGAAAAGTTGGTCACGAAAAAGGATGCTGGGCACAAGCACATAGATGCACTAGTGGGTTGGTGCTTCTTGGAATTTGTTGTTAGCAATGATGGAAAACAAGTAAAAGTTCATCATGATCTGCAAGACCTGGCAATTTATACAGGTGGAAGTGAAAAGAAGTGGTTATTTGCCACAAGTCCACATTCACAAAATTTCCCTAGTGAAGATGAGATCAAGGATTGCCAATGAATATATGTTGGTCATATTGATATTCAGGATCTTCTGACAGATCTAATTTTCCCAAAACTTATGAGTTTGGTATTAGCCAAAAATAAAAGTTTTACAAAGGTTACATAAGGATTTCTCTCAACTGTCAAGTCTCGAAAGGTAATTTTCTGTTTGACAACGAAATAACTACGTTGCCAACATCACTGGGGCAACCTAGACAACTTGAGTTCATGAAATTGAGTGGCTGCTACCATTTGAAGAAGTTTCTAGAAATCACAGGTAATCTTTCTAGTCTGATATTTTTGAGTCTTGAAGATAGTGAATCACTAAATTCATTACATGACAACATCAAAGAGCTCAGATATCTAAAGCATCTCAAATTAGAAGAATGTGGGAGTCTAAAGGTGATTCCACATGCTACCTCTCAATTCACTTAAGTTATTGTAGTTCCTTGAAGAGATTGGGAACAAAGAAATTACCCAATTTAAAGACATTATTTCTATATGAGTGTGACAAGATTGTGACACTATAAATGTAGAGTGGCGATCTTCCAATGTTAGAAAACTTGCAACTTATTCACATAAGTGTTGGGACCCTCTGGTGTGATCAGTGAGGGAGTAATGCCCACACTTAAAGATTTGGTCATATTTGATTGTGGATTCCTGAAATTGGGATTAGGAAAGCTACTCAATAGAGGGTTGTGGTCAATTAAAGGAGTTAGAGGTCCAGAGTGGCGGGTTGCTAATGCTAGAGAAATTTTGGATAAGCAGATGCCCTGCGCTGAGGAATTTATGAGTTGGGAATGGCGGCATACCATTGTTAGAGAGCTTGGGTCTGTGGTGCTGAGAGAATTTAGAGAACATAGTGGTACTTCATGATGTGTTGAATGATAGACTAATGCCTGAATTTGTATTATTGAAGATAATAGGGTGTTCATTGTTGAGAAGATTGCCAAAGAGGAATAGAAAAACTCTTCCAATTAGCAGAGAATTAGAATGGTGGCAGAATTTAATTTGGAAAAATGATGTTAAAATTGATCATTTTAGATTTTTGCAATAAAATAGAATTTTGATTTTGAATTAGCTATGTGGATTTTTTAATTATTTTCAAATTTATATTTTTTATTTAAAAAAAAAATTAATAAATAAAAAATTAATTATGTTAATGTTTTTTTAAAAATTAATTTCCATGAAAAATTATTAATTTTTAACAACTATCCAATATTATCGTTCTAATCTTAATTCACTTTTGATACAGGCCAACCAATACCACTTGACTTGTGACCTGATATATAACTTTTGATAACCTATCAAGCTTCAATCCACTAATATCATTCTAATTCTCATCCATATTTAATATTGGCCAACCAATACCACTTCACTTGTGACCCGCTATCAACATTTAATACCAATCAACCAATACCATTCCACTACCACTCCACTCCACTCTAATTGTTATATCAACAACACTACAATTGTCACCCACTAGTGTAGCTATTAGGCATTAAAATAAGTTGAATGGGAGTTCACATATAAAAACAACCATGCCCTCCATGGATCTTCTCCACGCTTCACAACAATGGGTTCTTAATTTCTCAAGTTCCCTGAAACTCTCTTCTATCTAAAAATTGCTCACAATTAGTATCAATTAAACTTTGTCACCATCCAATGAGCCCTCCCACCCTAGTCGATTAATAAGCTATATAGCCATTTTTAAATATTGCAATTGGTTAAGTTGCAATTGAAATTACATTTATATTGCTCACTTCAATCAAAATTATATGTACTTAAAACATTGAAAACCTAGCAGATTCATAAGCTATATACACATTTTTCAGTATGACAATTGGTTAATGTTGGGAATAGGATCCCCCAAGGACAGTTTTGGGGCTAAAAGCCCATGTTTGGGTCAATTTTGTAATAAAATTGTAAAGTCTCTGTATTTTGTGGTCACAGAACGTGAAGGTGTCATGAGTCATAAAGGGTTGTTCGCCCTTATTTTTGTAAAGTAAAGTCGGCTGTAAAATATCTATCCATGGTCCGCGTACCATGGGATTGTATAAAAAGAGCTAAGAAAGTAAGCTCTAAGTAGTCTTTAAGAGTTGAATAGTCGTGAAGATAGTCATAGCTCTGAAGTAAGAAGTCTATGTTTTGGGTCGTAGCGTAGGTAGATGCTCTGCAGCTGAGTGCGTAGAGGCCAAGGGTGGAAGTTTGCAGTTGAGTGCGCGGACCCCTGCAGTTGTGTGCACAGGATGGATAGAGTCTGTAATCACTTGAAGATATCAATAAAGAGAAGTATTGTGCAAATTCCGTGTCTTTGTTCCGGTTAATGCATCTTGTCGTATCGTGTATGAATTTCATTTATAACACTTATATGATGCACGAATGTATGTAATTATGTTGGTTAAGTGAACGCAAGTAAGAACATCTATTTACACAGTGCTAACTAAGATTGATTAATAAGATAAGTAAGACACTTACTCAAGTTTTGGAACCTATATGGTATGCTGCCCTAACAGTGCGAAAGTACCTAAGCCGCGGGTTAGGATTGCGCAAAGGTCAATCGTACCTTTTCACAAAGGTATTGAAGGGCGGAATAGAGGGCTAGTCTGACAAGCCCTAGAACTAAGTGACTTGTGCGAAGGAAGGAATAGAAGGAATAAACCGACATCACGACTATCTCAGGGTGCGGAAACTTGGTTCCATCATCACCCCATACTGCTTTAGGTGAGACTTCAGTCCACGCTACGCGGGCTGATGCCGAAAGGGCTAGTAGTGTAGGAATTTGTTTGATAACTAACATTGAACCTAAGTCAAGCCCCAACAAGCCAACAAATGGTTCTGTTGCCGATACCAGAATCTGCATAAGAAATGTGTGATGCCGCATCACTAGAATCCAAATAGGAAAAAGATCAAAGACTGGTTGGATAGGAAGATCTATAAATTCACGGCGTAAGAGAACAGAAACCCACTACTGACAAAGGAACAGTGGCTGGACAGGTACCTATATACAGAGATCCATGAGATCTTCTTTTGCTCCTTTCCAATTGAGCTATACGAGTGGATCACAAAGCTAGCAAATAGCCAAGGTGGAGACTTGATGTCCCTATTGTTTGAACCTCAGAGCTAGTACAGAGATTGGAAGAATCTGAGGATAAGATCACCTGTGTTGTCGATCATTGGCTCGATCGCGTCATAGGAGGATTTGTGACTGAATTCGCTGTCGATACCTCAATCAAATACAACGAGGTGGAGCAACTCTTTTTCAAAGGACCGCGAGGTAAGTACTTGAAATATTTGAATACCTGGATTAAAATGTTATTGTACGAAAAATGGGTTATGCAGCTACCTTGATGTTCGGGGCTAATCAAAGCGAAAAAACTTTCAGGAATGAAGGGAGAAAGGGCCCTGAATATAGTAAATTAATTTCGCCTCCACGAGGTGATGAAGAAGGAGTAGCGCAGGCTTCTCCATGAAGTGTTATTCAGTTAATAAGACAAGAATTCCCACGACTGCCACCTCCACCCACACCGTCTCCAACTTCACCGCCATCACCAGCAAGTTCACCCATACCACCTCCGCCTCCACCACAGTTCAGTATGGAAAACTCAATGAAGCTTCCTTTATTCAAAGGCTTGGGAAATGAGGATCCGGACCAGTTCTTGTTCGTCATAAAAGTTGTATGGAAATCTCAAGGCAACACTAGTTAGTGCACTGCAGGATTGCACGCTAATGTTGAAAATAATACTGAGAGGGGGGCGTGAATCAGTATTATCAGATCAGATAAAACTTTTCAATTTCATACTCAGATTGATATATGCTACTTCAATTAAGTGAACCAGCGTATACACGCGACTGTGTCTAATGAAACTAGCGTATACCCAGAGATCTTATAATTCAGTTAGCTTAATCTTCAGTGAATGCATCAGAACATTATTAAGCATATTGACAGTAAACAGGTGCAGTATAACAGAACA
>APFE030615004.1:3450-44977 GCA_000404065.3 Pinus taeda | reverse complement strand
ACCTTTATTAATAATGTAATATATTAAACTAATATATTATAATGAGACGAATAAAGAGGTGGCAAATTCCTTTCTTGTCGTTAGGCAGCGAATCTACCACGCAGAATCCCGTCCCATAAAAAAACAACAACATTGGACATAACAACCACCTCGAGGTTGTCATCATCCAACCACACTCATGTTGGTGACTGATACTTTTCCACATGGGATGGGAAGATGGAGTGAATTTCTTTGTGGCCTGACACTTCGAAAATCAAAGAGGGCAAGCAACAACAACGAAGAATGCAGATTCAGGATTTGATAAATGAAGATTCCTTAGTGAAGTATGGGTATTTTGTGAAATATTTTGGTAATGATTCTTTTATTTTCTTTTTTTTTAAATCAACAAATTTGATGGTGTGACTTATCTTCATTATTTTGATAAAGTGAAAGAGAATTGATTTGTGTGACTTATTTTCGTTATTTTTTGATAAAGTGAAAGAGATAATGGTAAAGTGAAATTGTATTTCTAAAGCTAAATGAATTAGTGTAGGTAAAAGTTGTGGATCTAGGGAAAGATCTCTCATTTGTTGTTGAAGACATGAAAGTGCTCTACTAGTGAAGTTGTGCAACAACTTGTGAATGTTGTTCAGTAATTGGATTTGAGAGATCGTTCAAGAGTGTAACTTGGAACTTCAACTTGGAACTACACCTTTCCAAGAGTTATGAAACAATTTACTTAAAAAAATGTGTCTTTATTATGCTTCTTTTGTTGTGTATATGTGATAAAGTAAGCATTAAGAGAGGGTGTTGGAATTAATGCTTAGATTAATTAATAAGTCATATTCAACAAGTGACAAATTAGTTTGTGAGTTATTAGAGGTGGTTGAGATTGAGATATTCTCTCAACCTCTTCTCCTAAATTAGAAATAAGTTACATGTTATAACAAGCTAAAAACTTTATATAGTTGTGTTATAACATAGTGTAATATAATTTTTGGTGTGAGATTATTCTTTGAAATATTATATAGTGTGTAATTGACATGTAATATTTATCATAAAGAAATAGTGTCATCCATAAATAAAAATATTTCAATATCCATATTAAATAAGGGCTACATGACATGGTGCCATACAAATTTGCAAAAAGATATTACTTAACTGTTGATCTGAATCAAGTCATTACAAATACATTTAATTCAATTTATGTATGAATTCATATGAATTGAATCTTTATGACATTATCTTAATGATTTTGTGTATTTGATTTACACATAACTAAATGAACCTGAACTATGATTGATATAAGTACTGCTCATAAAATTATTATAATACCTTAGTGAAACATTACTCATGATCCATGGATAATAAGTATTATGCAAAAATGATTAATTATTACATAATTGTTTCTTCCATTCCACTTATATTTCTTATAAATTGAAAACTAAAAAATTAATTGCGTTTCTTATAAATTAAGAATTTCAATAGTCAACTATCTTGTCTCAGTATGAAAAAACTTTTAGTCATGATCATTCATGATTCATTTAGATCGTATTAAGTTATAAATTTAGTGTTGGTGCCGGTTTGAAACCCATATCCATAGTTTGTTCAAAACGCAACTAGGTTCTAATAAATAGTATAGATACCTTGCAACATTTCATTATTTTGAAAAATGAATAACAAGATTTGATTTGATTTATTGTATTTAAGTTAGTAAAAATATTAATTAATTAGTTAAATATAAGTAGAAAATTATAAATTAGATAAATAACATTTTAAGTTGTTTTTGTTTTATTTTTTTTAATAATTTTTTTTTTTTTTAAATTTACATTTTAAAAAATTTTATGAATTAGGATTTTTCCAGTAAAATTAATTTTGAAATTAATACTTTAAATACTTTGATTTATTAGTAAATTTTATGAAAAGTTTGAAAACATTCCCTTGTCTCATCAAAAAGAAAAAGTATAAATTATAAAATCATAAATAAAATAAAAAAATATTACTTCAATAAACCTACATTAAAATATGATATGTATAATATTTTAATAAATAATTAATATTTTCATTAAAAAAATCTTAATGTTATTCATCAATTAACAACTTTGATTTATTTGTTTAAAAACTTTATAATTATGAATAATTTGCACATTACACTAAATTGTGATTAACAAAGAAATCTCCTATAAAATAAAGAGAAGATCCAAAAAGATGAAATTTCCTAAAAAAATAAAGAGAAGATCCAAAACAATAGAAGACTTCGAAAACAAGTTGAAGAATTTTGATACCAACTCGCTAGGGAGGAAACTTTTGGTTGACGACAAAAAGGAGCAATGCCAAGCTTATTCCAATATGCAATTATTATTTTTATTAGCTGATTATCTTTATTATCAAAATGATTATAAGAATCTAAATTATTTTTTATGATTAAGATCTTTATAGTATTATTAATTTAATGGTATGATTCAGGAATATTTCAAAATTTAAATGATATTAGTTAAATAAAAATTAGTTATTTGATTTTATTTAGATTAATTTTCTGAAATAATATCAAAGCCTATAACTAAATAAAAATTTCCAAAATTGCTAACATTATAGTTTTTTCGCTCTGCAACCTTAATGGTCAGGGGGCCATGAGTTAGGCAGTGCTTTGAAGAAATACAGACTGCAGCAAGAGACAAAACCAGACACCAAGACTCAGAGGAGAAGAGTGGGGGAGAGATCCCCTCCTATCGAGATGCAGTGACAGGGGAAGGTTGGAACATTAGTAACCAGGCGGGAGAAACAAGAAAACCAAAACCAGTCCTTGGAGCAAGATGGCAAGCAGGCAGTGGAGGAAAATGTCTACCATGTGCGACGGAGAAACCAAGATTCATAATCTCGATGAACAAACTGGAGCAATACAGAAGTTATATGAAATACCATGCGCTCATATGCAAGTTCATTGGAGTATGGCTGGCGAAAAAGGACCTCACCAAATGGATTAAGCAAAAATGGTAACCCTGAGGCCACATCGAGCTAAAGTTGGGATCAAGAGGCTTCTTCATAATAATATTCTTGAAGCTGCAAGATAAAGAAAAAGTTTTTGAGAACGGTCCTTACTTTCATTATAATGTTGGATTGTTCATGAGATACTCGGAAGAATGTCATAACCCATACAAGGAAAAATTCCTGGAAGCCCCGGTGTGGGTTAGGTTATTTGGCCTTCCAATGGACTTCTAGGACTAGGAGATTCTAGAGGGCATAGGAAACACGATAGACAGTTTTGTCAAAATAGCAGAAACGACAAAAAAAGGAAGATACACCTCATACGCTAGAATTTATTTTTACATGAATATAGCTAACCCTATTCCAAATACAGTAAAACTAGAGTACCTCGAAGAGGTCTGGTAGCAAACCCTCGACTATGAACATATACCATTCAGATGTAGAAGATGTCATGAGTATGTACATCTTTTTAAGGAATGCCCACTCATTATAGAAGAAGAGGAGCACAGGAATAAACAACAGAGGAAAAACCAAGAAGACAAGGAAGGGTTTCAAGAAGTAAAAAGCAAAAGAAGACAAACAAGAGATAACACCAGCAAGGGAAAGAAAGAAAAACAAGCCTAGCGCAGCAATACAAACAGATTTGAAGTACTACAAGAAGAGGAACAAGATAAAAACGAGACCTAAACAATGGACTATTAGGGGGGAAAAGGAAAGGAAAACAACACAAAATAAGGTAAAACAAAACCCAAGAGGAAAGCCCATAGCGAGCCAACAGAGAAGGAGGAAAAGGAAGAGAGGGAGAAGAAAGATAACGCTATAATGGAAATAGATACAAGATTAGGAGAAGAACTAAGTATAGAAGAAGAGGTGCTAAGGAAACTACTTAATGAATGGAGACACCTAGATGAACAATTCATTCCAGAAGAGCAAAAACGACTATCCAGATAAACATTCCAGCAGTACCAAGCGAAACAGGGACAAGGGAAAATGGAGATGGTAGAACAACTAGGCCTTCAATAGGATAGCACTCAAAACTACCATAGCAAAGCAAAAGGCGGAAAGAAAAGAGGTCGAAGAAACCTACAAGAATCGATACAGATCATGCGATAAATGCTAGTAAATATAGGGAGGGTAGTACCACTATCGGCGGCATTCCACCAAATTAACCAAGCAACCCAATGATAATCATATCTTGGAATTATATAATAGGCCTTAATAGTAAAGGAAAACAGAGACACTTAGCAGAAAGGCTAAGAACAGAAAAACCTCAACTAATGCTAATACAGGGAACAAAAATTTCAGGAAAGAAAATGGAAGAAATCCTAAATAAAATAAGACCAAAATATGAATGCATGTCAATAGATGTGAAAGGTAGTGCGGGAGGCATAGAAATACTATGGAACCCTACAAAGATTACTATGGATTACTGGATAGGCATGAAAAGAATCCTCATGGGATGATTCCGGCTAATCGGAAATAGAGAATGGTTTCTAGTCTCTGCAATATATGGCCCTCATATCCCAGCGGAAAGAGGAAGCTTCCTCCTTCATTTACAACATCTTGGAAAACTCCATGAGAAGAAACTGTGGATGATAGCAGGGGAATTTAACTTGATAACATCAATAGAGGAGAAGAAAGGAGGTCTGCAAAGAGAAGAACCAGAGATGGAGAGGTTCAGGGACCTTCAAGCAGAACTAAAATTGGTGGATATTCCAACCATAAATGTAAAATACACATGGAACAATCGAAGGGGAGGGAGCAGACATAAAGCATCTAGGTTAGATAGATTCCTAGCAACAGAACACTTCATTGGAAAATATATTTTCTATGAAGCAACAATCCTCCCGTGTTTAGGGTCGAACCATTGGTCTATTAAACTAGAAATAGCTATGAATCATCAGAATCAGAATAGACCTAGTAGGTTTGAGGCATTATGGCTAAGAGAACCCATCTTTGTAGATAAAATGAAGAATTGGTGGGAAGGGACTGAGACTGTGATGGAAGGAAGAAACCAAATGCACACCTTCCAACTCAGATTAAAAGACCTAAAAGGGAGGATAAAGAAATGGAATAGAGAAGAATTTGGAAACATACAAAAGGAATAAGAAGCACTCCAGATAAAGATGAAACAAATACAACAGAAAATCATAGAGGAAAGACAAAGCAAAGAGCTAGAAGAAGAGGAGGGACTGCTACTAAATAACCTGGAAGAAAGGACAAAACAAGAGGAAATTCTTTGGAAACAAAAGTCAATAATTCAATGGCTAAAAGAAAGAGAAAGAAACACAAAATTATTCCATAAAGCAATGGTACAACATAGACAACAAAACAGAATTTTCTCCCTAAAGGACCAGCAAGGCAACATGTTAACACAGAAGGACGAAATGGAGAATCTTCTGGTCCAACATTTCAAAGGGCTCCTAATGGAACCAAATATCAGAAGGGAGGACAACATTCACAAAATTAGTCAACATATCCTCAAACTAGTAAGTAGAGATCAGAACTTGGCTCTCTTAAGAATAATAATGAAAGCGGAGGTGGAGGAGGTAATAAAAAATATGGCAAAGAATAAAGCACCTGGACTTGATGGATTCACTTTAGAATTCTTTCAACCTATGGAAATTCATGAGCAAAGACATAGTGAATGTAGTAGAGGAATCCAAATGCACCAAAAGAATGCATCCGGCCTTGAACGCCACATTTCTAGTCTTGATACCAAAGACAAAGCACTCGGAAGAACCACAAGGATTCCGACCTATAGCTCTCTGCAATGTTATATATAAAATCTTAGCTACAATAATGGTGAACCAACTGAAACCAATACTACTAGGGTTGATATCCTAGGAGCAGACATGGTTTGTCAAAGGAAGACAAATAGCAAACGACATAGTGGTGGCACAAGAAGCAATACACTCATTGAAAAATTCAAAAACCAAAGGGACGTTGATAAAATTAGACTTAGCCAAAGCTTATGACAAACTAAATTGGGGATACCTCCAAAAAATCCTAAAGGCATTCGACTTCAATGAAAGATGGATAAGTTAGGTAATGTGAATGATTACCACTCCAGTTTTGTCAATACTGCTTAACGAATCACCTACAAAAGCTTTCAATGTGACCAGAGGGCTCAGGCAAGGCAACCCGATATCTCCGTTCTTGTTTATCTTCGCAGCCGAAGGACTAGGAAGACTCATCAAATCTAAAGTATAAAATGAACAATATAAGGGCCTAAGACTCTAGGGGAATGATCTCCCTCTAACTCACCAAAAATTTGTTGATGACATCATGCTGTGTGGACAAGCAGAGCTCAAAGAAGAAAAAAAAATAATGGAAATTCTCATAAACTTCACAAGTGCCTCTGGGACAGAAATAAATAAAGAGAAATAAGATATATATTTCTTCAACACCCCAGCATCCTCCCAAGATTTCCTGGCAAGATCCATGGGATTCAGAATTGGGAATTTCCCTACAAAGTATCTAGGTATCCAGCTAAATGATCATAAAAACAAAGTGGCCAACTGGAGCACCCTGATGGAAAAAATTCAACGGAGAATGAAAAACTGGACATTCAAAGTGTTGAACACTCCAAGCTGAATCATTCTTCTAAAACTAGTGCTTCAATTCATCCCAATATACCAACTTACCAGTCAAGCCACCACTAAGATAGTTTGCCAGCAAATGGTAGACATGTTCAAAAAAATCCTATGGCAAGGGCCTAGCACGACAAAGAAATGGGTGCTTCTATCCTGGAGCTGGCTGAGCAAATCCCTAAAAGAGGGAGGACTTGGACTTCGAGATCCTTACATCCTGAACCAGATAATGGGGGCAAAGTTGTGGTGGAGATGGATTCAGGGAGGGGTAGACCTTTGGAAAAAACTATGGGAGAGAAAATATGACATGCTTAGGTCCCTAGAAGGAAAGTTGTGAAGCCAAAATGAGAAGAAAGGCTCTGCAATCTGGAATCTTGCCAGTGCCAACAGTGATCTGATCAGAGAACACAACTTCTGGGAAGTCAAAGAAGGGGATAGAGCCAACTTCTGGGAAGAAGCGTGGCAATAGAGAGAAAAATTCAACAACTAGCCACAACTCATAGAGATCCACCAATTCACCAGCTTACATGAGGGTGACACAGTACTAAATTAATGGTGCCTAAAACCAGAAGGATACTGGAGAAAGTGGAAACAACAGCAAAATTGGCCAGAAGCGCCAACAACACCCCAATGGGAACTCTATGACAAGGAAATGGCAATAAGGAAAATAGCGATAAAAGAAGGTTCAGACACTGTAAGATGGGGCCATAGAATCAAAGGAATGTTTACAATAGGACAAGGCTACCAAATAAAAGTAGGACACAACAGACATCCAGAAACAAAAGAATGGGAAAGCATATGGAAAACAAAAACATGGCCGAAGATAGCCTTCTTCACCTGGATCCTGAGCCATGGGACAACACTAACATGGGGAGCACCTAACCAACGCCTGGAAAGTTAGCGAAAACCTATGGAAATAACATTAGCAAATTTTTGAAATTAGCGACAGAAATCTAAACAACATGCAAATAAAAATAAGGAACTGGAGGAAAAAACCATACCAGAACATGATCCTGAATAGGGCATGGAGACTCTCACTAGGATTTGTTCTGTGGAATATATGGAAAGAACGAAATAGACTGATATTCAAGGAGGAAGGTAGAGAAAAACTAGAAATATGGAATCAGATTATCCAAAACATCAGAGAGACCATTCTAACAGAGAATTGGTTTGAGGAGGATTGGAAAACTAACCTAACGGAAACAAAGATAATGATACACATTAATCTAAAACCAAGCATGATGCACAAGCTAGCCAAGAAACACCAAATCAATGAGGTAGAGGAGGTCAACCACTTTAGAAGACCCCAGAAGGGGTTCATCAAGCTAAACTTTGACGGGGCTGCGAAAGGGAATCTTAGCGAGGCAAGGACTGGCAGAGTATTCAGAGATGACAGGGGGAGGACCCTTAGAATCTATGCGATGGACTGTGGCAACGCTACAAACAACGAAGAAGAGCTTCATGCACTAAAAAAAGGGCTGGAAATCGCAATAAGAGAGAAATACCAAAAACTACAAGTTGAATGAGACTCGAAAATGAAAATTGATATAGTCAACCAGCTACAGCAAGGAACCTAGTGGGAGGAGATCAGCTGTAGCTAGAGAACCGCTTGGCTGGTGCAGGAGATTGGAAAACTTACCAGACAGATAGACTACATCCTACTTAGCCATGTAAGAAGGAAAGGCAACGCACCAGCAAACAACCTGGAAAATTGGGGGAGCAGTCATGTAGGAAGAAACTTAGACACAAATGAGGAAGAGTTACTCCAAATGGAGGAGATGGCAAATTAGTAAAAATCCTAGAGCATGAGAGGGGAACCCCCGATCGGGGGGTAACATAGGAAATCCAAAGGGATCAAGGCGATGGGACTAGGAAGGGAGAGGAAGAGGACAAGTGGGGGAACAAATAGATGCAGGAAATGAAGTGAGCAGACAGGTGAGAAGGCAAGTGATTGAGTAGAGCAGAGAAGGTACAACCCCCGAGAGAATGAGGGCACTGACGGAGGAGCATGACAGCAAAGAGGGCAAAGCAGTAAGCAGGGGGGAGGGCAGAAGGATGTCAGCAAGTGGCAGGACAAGGACAACACAGACACAGCAATAGCAACCATGAGCAAGTGAGGATTAATGAGAGGAGGTGGCATCCAAGACCGGGGGTAGCATTTTGAGGTGAAAACATAGGGATTAGCACAAGTAATAATGTTGGACAGGTGGTAGCAAAGGCAAGGAACATGAAGGAGAGGGGCATAAAACTTAAAGGAAATCAGGGCATAGTTAGACGCATGCAGACGATGGAGACGAGAGCTAAAGAGAGGAAAGGTGGTCGAAGAGCAACAATCCAGCCTGCGGATGGAAGCGGCATCAGACCTGCAAGTTGGTATGTAGTTCCTATGTTCCCCAACCTTGTAAGGCTCAGGATTAATAGCTGCAGGATTATGGGAAATCAGATATGGAAAAAGAATGAGTCTATCAAGGAGGAACCCCAACCCCCCTGCAACCCTGGTTTAAACAAAATAGTAGAAATGCTTGTGAAAACATAGGGTAGGAAGCTAAGGTAGGAGGGTCTAGAACCTAGGATGGGAGAGGTCTATACCATGGCAAAAGCTCGAAATAAATTCAGACAACGCGTGACTATAGCCACCCTTGTAAGAAACCATTGGAGGGTACAAAAAGATAACAAGGAAGTACTTCGGGGAAGAAAAAAATAGAGAACAAAGAGAACCACGGAAACAAGGAACCTCTAGGGAAGGAATTTAGAGCTAGCACCCTGAGGGAAGATGTAGCCAAAACAGAGAGACCTAGGAAGAGAGGAATAGAAAATCGACCTTACCTGGGGAAGAATCCATGAGGATGCCCAGAATAGGCAGGTCACATGCCGATTGTTGCTGTGGAGGAAACATGGAAAGAGATTCAAGAAAGGAACAAACCCATAACATGAAGAGTACTGGTGACATTAGGACAGAAATCTCGAAGGAAACAAACTCTGGAAATGGAAGGGATAACAAAATGGAAATAGGTAAATGGGAAATTGTTTTGTTTTACTATTATAATTCTGATAAATGTAATGGCTATGTGATAGGTCTCACCTCACACCGTGCCCAACACAGTGAGGAAGATAGAGAAAAACGAGAAGAAAACAATCACAGTCAGGCAGGGAGTAACATGGCGCCCAAGAGAGGCGAGAGAGATAAAAAGATGGAAGAAGGAACAAGCGGTTCAAGCAAGGATCAAAGGAAAAGAGGGAGAAAGTCGGGCAATGAACACATGAAAACTCTTATTGACGCATATATGGTAGGGAACCAACCAGACATCAGAGCCCAACTCGTTGGTTGGGAGAGAGCTCTTAATGACAATATTAAGAACCAGGACATCCCCATAGAGGAGTGGGAAAGCATGGTTCTCGATCCAAGGAATTCTCGAGTCCGTCACTCCCTCTTCAAGAAAACAATACAACATTATTGGGTAATGAAGAATGTGGTGGCATGGGCCATGACCTTGAATCGAGAAAAAACAACAGGTGGAAAAAAGAGGTAAAGGAGAATACCAAGGAAAAGGATCTAGTCAGGGTTGAACTACTCAAGGAAATAGCAACAATTTAGATACAAACCTACAGAAACAATTTGGCCTTGAGAAGAATTGAGCAGACACTACAGGATATGAAGAGGAGCGAGATGCTTGGCTTCAGTGTGAAAGCGCCAACCCCAGTGATATCCTCGAACGAGGATTGATGCAACGGTCCAGTTCAAATCTGATAAATTTTTGATGAAATGTTTTTACTTGTTTAATTTGTATCATTTGAGGAATGGTATAGACAGTAAAGACAATGCCGCTAGATGGATAGCAAAAAACCTTTTTAAATTTTTGACATGTTTTAATGAAGACAAGTGGCTACTTTGTTTCCTTCGGGCAGATAAGCCACCTAGAACAAATGGAAGTCTTTGATTTTGGAAAATTAATATAAATAGAGGAAGCACTGCCAAGTTTACAAAAAAGAAAATTGCCAAAGCTACTACTTACATTTGAACATATGCCTCACTTTTTAACCCACACTGTCAAACATTGCAATGTGATAACTCTGCAACAAGATGAATTTATATGATTAATCAACATGAAAACTAGAGATGATTGATTATGAATACCAAATATTTTATTAATTACCTCGAAGTTTTCCTTAAAAAAATATTTAATCTTTTCTATATTTCTATATCTGTTCAAATTGTTAGCACTCTTGAGATCAATTTCCTCATACTTCATATTGAGAGAGTTGAAATCCTTCAAAGGTAAATAATCAACATCAGTCATGGGAATTATTAAACATGCAAATGACATTAATGCCTAGGAAATTGATAATTAATTACGTATGGTATCTTTATTAGGCCCATTATAGTGTATACCAAATCGATTAGTACTCCACTGAATTAAATTTCATTACTGGGACTTTTGCTCTGGATATCGGTAAGAGTTTTGTGACTTGAGGTAGTTTTGCTAAGATGTAGTGGAGTATGGTGAAGAAATATCTTTGGCATCCAGTTGCATAATTAAACATATAATATTTATTCAGTATCAACAAAAAAGAATGGAAAGAGAGTTACACAAAAAATAATGTAGGGCCAAATAATTTTTTAGAAAGTGTAAATAGAGTAGAAAAATACATGTTCATGTTCTAACCTCATGTTGAATGTAAGTTGGAGTAATGCACAATGCATCAATATATGAACCAGGATTATGCACCTCCATCCAAGTTTCAACATTTCAATTAGTGCATGAGTTCTCCAATCCAAGTTTCAACATTTCAACTAGTACATGAGTTCTCTATGGTTGTGCAACTACATTCTAATGAATGAAGATAAATGTGATAGAAATATTGCAAAAAATTTGCATCTGTCTACTTCCATCGTCATCACATGCTAGTTTCGCGATCCACATGCCCTTGATCCATTCTTTCACAACCTAAGAAAAAACAAATAAATATATTTCATATTGAATATTTTTTAAAGTGACAATGGTAACACAATATGGATGTGATGGAATTGAGAGTTATGATAGTGATAAAGGTTGCACAAATTTCGGGGGTGGCATAGAATCTGGCTATAAGAACGATAGTGATGGAAGTTGCACAAACCTCGGGGATGTCATAGAATCTGGCTAAAAGAACGATAGTGATGGAAGTGGCACAAACCTAGGGCATGGTATAGAACCTGACTAAAAGAACAATTCTTTAATCATTCTCCAATGATCTAATGATCTTGTCATGAAAGTGGAGATAAGACTTCAAAATATGAACCAATCTAAACATGACAAATTGATTTTTTTAATAATGTTTATATATATATATATAAAAAACTAAGTTAAACATTAGAGAATATATTGGCCAGGACTTAACGAATGGGTACTCAAAATCAAATCGATTGCTAGAGACGTGCCTTGGAAAGGACCAATAACATAATTTTATATCAAATTTATTTTAAAAAAAAGGAGTAATTTTAAATTTAAAAAAATTTCTTCTATTTTCACCTTTCCATTGTGGAGAGCGTGTAATTTATTACTATTCTTAATATGGAAGTTGATATATAGTATATAATAATATATTAGTAATAAGAAAGTTTAACCTATATTCATAATCAATTTTGTCAATATATATATTTTTAATAATTAATAATAACAAAAAAGATTAAATATGGATCATAAATCAAATTTGTTGATATCCATGTTATGTAAAATATTTTAACATGGAATATATATAAATGGAGAGAAAACGACACACTTATTTTAATTAATAGGTTTTTTCTATTCGAAGTGTGAGGGAGATATGCAATTCCTTCAATGTTTAAACACACATTAATATTTCATATTAAATAAATATTTCAATGTCAGCTATATCTATTATATATCTCTGAAAAATAAATACTTATATATTATATTAACTAATTGTCAACTATGCATGTATTATATATGCTTTAAAAAAACTATTTTTAAATAGTGGGAAAACTTATTATAACTCAATTGTCAAACCCATAATGGGGACAACCACCGCTCTCGTTGTTATCAACAAATGTAGAGTAACTCATCACTATTACCTGTTGGTGGGAACAATATTCCACAAGTATAGGTTAACTCATCACTATTACCTCTTGGTGGTGACTAAGGTAACAATATTTCATTATGGTTAAAACCTTTCCAGTAATCTTACTATTCTACATTTTGACCATTTTCAAGGATATGTTTGGGTAAAGTTTGTCAAATATGTAGCAAAGATTTGTTGCAATTGCAAGTTTACGCTGTGTATTCTACACAATAAAAGCTCCCAAGGGATGTTCAAGGCATTGAATTCATTTATAGATCCCAAAATGCAAGTTAAATAATGAATATACATACATACATATATATATTCCTAGGGGGCAACTCAATTGGTGATCTGAAGTAATGTGAGTCCTGAGAAAACTAAGAGATCTAAAGTTCAAATCCCCCGATTGTGACCTAGTTTATGGAGAGGAGGACAGTAGCCGCCAAATGTTTAATAGTAGATAGTAGCTACATGTATCTTAACCATAGATTTATGAAGCATATACATTTTTTCACTTTAAAAGAGGTTGTATCACAAGATCTGTAGCAGCATCACTTTAATTCGTTTCTTAACATTCATTTAGCACATTTTGTTGAGAGATATTCTTATTTAGTCCAAGGTTGTTAATATGTATTGGATAGTAGAGCATTGATATTGTCTACAAAAGAATGTTTAACACTTGATTCAAGTGTTTTATGCTAAATGATATCTTAATATATAGAACATTCAATACAATTTAGTTTCCATTTTGTTCTCTTAGAACCCTATTGTTGTGTTAAAGAATAATACTCTAACCACCTTTTGTTAACACCTATTAATCTGCCAAAGGTAATTCATTACCTTAATATCTCCAGCTTTACTTCCAGACTTTTGTAACACATTTTCCAGCAATTCTGGTCCCCCATTGAAATCCTCAAACATTGCCTCTGAGTACTACTTGTTCTCAGTCATCATTTCTTCAATTTCAAATATTTTTAGTTCTCTTTTTTGATCATTCTCAACGAATGTACAATTCCCTGTCTCTTCATGAGCTCTTCCTCCATCTTTTGCAATTTCCTAGCCATATTGAACATCATCATTATTGTTCCACAAAATAACTCCATGTTCTACATCACTCGTATCACTACTTTGGTCTATTTTGTATCACTCATATCACTGATTTGGTCTATTCTTCCTTCCTTGTAACTGTCCTCACAAGTTGACCTTCTATCCTTTTGACCCGTACAAGACACTAATGCATGCAACACATTCTTAACTATCTTCTCGTCCTTGACTCCTTATAGTCTCCTCCGAGCTTTCTAAAATACCTTGAGCTAAGTTGCTCTGACCATCGCCTCTTCCACTATCTTCACATTGTCCTGATTCACAATTCTACGAAACATGTCTTCTCCTCTCTTCCCAATCTCCAATTTCTTCCAAAACTTAACAAAATTCCCTAAAAAATGATTAAATATGCACTTAGCAAAAGGAAACTGAACTAATCAAATATACCTCGAGCTTCCTCTTACAAACTTTAAGAGTTCATCCTGAACTTGTCCATGAATTTCTTCAATGTTGTCTCCATAAACAACTGTTGAATTCCCTTTTCTTGTGAAAATCCCTTGAGATTGTGTATCTTCAAATTCTGCTAACATTGGCTATCCTACATAAGCAAATTCCGCCTTTGTGGAATTTCTTCTTCCTTAACCATCTCTAACATTTATTCAGTTCCATCATCTTTAGTACCTACAAATACACACACACTTCAGGAAACAAAAATTTCCCCGCAAATTACCCACAAGGGGCTATCCTTCCGGAGACAGACTTTAGGAAACAAAAGTTTCCCCATTAATGTTGTTCATTGTCTAGTTAATTATCGTCCCCAACTCTTTTAATAATGCACAAGCCTTTACCATGGTCCCAGTTTAGTAAAGGCTAAAGGACTAGTTTGAGGCACACTCAAATATATATAAGATTGCAAAAGGACTCGTTTGAGGAGTAAATTAATTCAATTCAAACTATACTCGCTCTCCACTATGCTTGTTTTATTACATTCAAAGCATAAATATATACATGAGTGGGCATCCTTCCAGATCCATGGAGAGTGGATTAGATAGCCCGATTTTGACTTCGAAATACAACCTCGTGAACTTCTTCAATCCCCTCTTAACAAATTCTTAATAATAAATAAATTACATGACAAACAAATAATTCTCTTACTCTAACCAAATCACACTTTGAAGAACCAACTTCGAACCAACTTCTTTGGTAAAAAAACTGACCTTCTTGGTCAATTGAGTTTTATGGTGCTCTTGATTTAAACCTCCATGAAATATACCATAATATTCACAGTAATATTTGGAGATTAAAGGCTATTATTTATCTTTTTTATATTTTTTTATAGTGGGAAAACATATCATAATTCAATTATTAAAACAATGCTACTATTTATCTCCAAGTTAGTAACACTCTTTTAATGAATTTATGTCAAGTTAATTAATTAGTGAAAATGTCATATGAACATGTGTTACATTGGACGCCTGGTATTGATAAATCATGGTATAATAACAAAAACTTTTTAAAAGTTTAGAATTTCCATGGAAAAATAGGATGAATCTCCATCGTTAACAATAATGCTTAACTCCTATATTACTTATTTTTATAACTAATAATAAATAAGTTAAATACAATTATAATCTATTTATTTTTATTTTTTATAAAATGAAATATAATGTAGAATTAGTGTTTGGATGCTTATTACAATTATTTTTTATCAACATTTACTAATTATTTAATTTATATAACTACACTAATATAATTGATAAACAAATAAATTATTTTTAGCAACAGTTTAGCCATTATTTACTTTAAATAACTACCATAATATAGTTAATAAACAAATAAATTACAATTTCAAATATTATATTCAATGCCTTATATCATTTAGCATAAAACTTCTGAATGAAATTATAAACCTCCAATATTAATGCTCCTATCCAATACATTGTAACAACCCAACTAAACTCAACAAAAAACTCAATTGGGAGCACTGCAGAAATAAGAGAATTTTAGAATGGTGGAAAGCATTATATGCTCTTCAAAAGAGATGTAGAGAGGCAAAGTTATTGGATTGGAAAACGATTAAAGTGCTTTTTGGACACCTAGTTTGTCTAGTGATGCCATATGGGTGTGAATTGTGGGCTAGTAGCACTCCCGTCTCAAATTGGAAACAAACTGAAAAGATCCAAAATCGTTTGATCATGAGAAAGTTCAAAATAAAAAGTTCAGTACCTTATGAGATAATGTTGAGTGAAATAGGAGCAACTCCCATCGAAGCAATTGCTATGGTGCGGCTCATAAGACATCTAAAAAGAATTCAGCAAATGAGAGTAGGTAGATGGTCTAATGTTATCTTCAATGAAGGCATGAGTGAAAGAAAGAAAACATGGATGAAACAAAACGACACATGGATACAAAAATGGAATATCTACCTCAATGCATGTCCCACAAATAGCAAGGAACTGAAGGATTTTGTTATTGGGAAGTTTCGTAAAAAGGTATGGGGAAAAGAGTTGGTAGAAAAAAGAAATATTACATTGAGGAATTCAACCCTATTTGTGATTTGCAACAAAAAGAGTTCATTGGAACTAGCATTTAGTGGAGGGCAAAGGTTCTTATTGCCCAATTAACGACAACTCACATCAACAAGTTCATTGAAGCTACCATTTCCTGGAGGACAAAGGTTCTTATTGCTCAATTATGACCAACTCACATCAATTTTGGTGTGAAACAGGATGGTGGCAAATGCCTAAAGAAGGGAAGAACAGGGGCATACATTTTGCACATCTGGGCTGAGGAATCAGAAAAACATTTCATTTTGGAATGTGATGCATTCAAAGACATGAGAGAAAGACATTGTCTTTTTAGCGAGGGGATTGTTGGAAGGTTGGGCTAGCTCATCATCAATTTGAATCTGAAAATAATTGAATTAAAAAAAAAAAAAAAAAAAAAAAATAAGAAACTAGCATTTCGTGGAGGTCAAAGGTTCTTATTGCTCAATTAAGGACAACTCACATCAACGAGTTCATTGGAGCTAGCATTTCCTAGAGGGCAAAGGTTCTTATTGCTCAATTAGGACCAACTCACATCAATTTCGGTGTGAAATAGGATGGTGGGAAATGCCTAAAGAAGGGAAGAATGGGTGTGTACATTTTGCACATTTGAGGTTATGGAATCAGAAAAACATTTCATTTTGGAATGTGATGCATTCAAAAACATTAGAAAAAAGCGTTGCCTTTTTAGCAAAGGGATTGTTAGAAAGTTAGGCTAACTCATCATCAATTTGAATCTAAAAATAATTGAATTACAAAAAACAAAAAAAAACTAATAATTTCATAAACTATTTTTAATCCGGTAAACCTTAAAATATCATTTTATAAATAAATAAATAAAAATATGTCTCAATAAATTATATAACTAAATGTTACTCAACGAACTTAAGTGATATCGCCCATGAAAATATCTCCGAAAATATATGACTGACCAACTCAACTGTTTATAGCTGCCCAACTCTGTATTTATTTGTTTCTTCTACATTATCGCGCCGCTGGCTCCGCATCACATGTGCTATCTCGTCACACACTCATCCCACTTCTTCCGACAGGGATGATGGTGCACCCACAATGACTTTTCCTTTTGCATTTGAATTTCTTGATACTGGCTTCACAGGTCTCAGCGCTCTGAGCATTTGTACTACTTTTCTCATGATTGGCCTCTCCTCTGCCTTGGCAGCCGTGCATTGCAATGCGATTCGAATTGTACCCATAATCTCTGCTTTTGCTTGCGATTCAATTGATTCATCTAGCAGCCCTTCATCTACCACGGAATTAAAATAATCCTCAGCAGTATGGGACTTCACCCAACTGACGATGTCCATCCCCTCTGCAAAACTCAAATCCATTAATGCCTTCTTTCTCGATATCAACTCCAGCACCACCACTCCGTAACTGTAAACGTCCGTTTTCTCGCTCGCTCTCCCTCCAAGCCCGCGTTCTGGAACAAAAACATCAAACCCACAATAAAAAATAATTTCAATCCAGAATCATGCAAAAAAAGCCCAACAAAAAAATTGGTTTACCTGGTGCCATGTAACCAAAAGTACCCTGGACTGAAGTGTTAGAAGACAAGGATCTCATGTCTAGGAGTCTGGCAATCCCAAAATCAGAAATGCGGGGTTCCATATCTGAATCCAGCGGTATGTTTCTGGGCTTGATATCTCTGTGTATGATCGCAGGACGGCAGTCATGGTGAAGGTATGACAGCCCATGGGCCGTGCCAATGGCTATTCTGTAACGAACATCCCACCCCAACAGTGGAGGAGGTTTCATCTCGTGCAAAACATCATCCAGGCTACCGTTGGGCATATACTCATACAGAATGAAACCACATTTCTTGCGCACCCAGAATTCCAGTAGTTTAAGCAGATTTCTATGACGGACTTTACCAACTGTTTGGATTTCTCTTATCATTCTCATTTTCTCTGTGTCTTCATCACTGAATGGAATCCTCTTCAAGGCATATACTTGCCCCGACGGCAACTCTACTCTGTAAACAATCCCCTGAGAGCCCCTGCCTATTACATATCTCTCGTTCAGATTCTCCGTAGCTTGCAGAATTTGATTCAATTTGGATGACATTTCCAGGGCAGTAGCCTCCTCTACAGGCCTCAACTTGGATTCAGGAAACTTAATTCTCCACAATATGAAAACCAACATGCAAGAAGCAAACAAGGTTGAACCTATGGTAATGTAAGTGTTTCAAACGACCTAGCTCTGGAGGAATGATCCCCTCCAGCTTATTTCTGTGTAGCCTCAAATCTGTCAACCGCCTACATCTCCCTAGTTCTGGAGGGATGTTACCAGACAATGAATTCTGATTCAAATAAAGCACAGAGAGCTGTTGCATTGCACCAAAGGAGGAGGGTATGCGTCCTGTGAGCTGATTTTGGACAAATGAAATCATTGAAATACCGCTCCAGTTGCCCAACTCCCATGGTATTTCTCCATTGAAACGGTTATCGGATAGATCAACCTGTATAAGACTGCTGCCATTCATTGCAAGCTGTTTGGGTATATGGCCTTCAAACATATTACTGTTAAGGTAGAGGTATGTCAAACTCTGTAGCCTACCTAAACTTGCTGGCAGTTTTCCATGCAGTTGATTGTGATGGAGATACAGATTTGAGAGGAAACGACAATTCGTTATAGAAGCGGGTATTGTCCCTGATAATTTATTTTCTGCTAACCATAAGCTGGAGAGCGCAGTGAGATTTCCAATATTTGATGGAATTTCTCCACTCAAGTTGTTTTGGTTCAAGTAAATCTCCTCCAACAGCGGAAGCCCAAAAATGGAGGGAGGAATGGTTCCGGTGAGAAAGTTAGAGTAGAGGGACAAGTATGAGAGCTTTGTGAGTCGACCCACCTCCAGGGGAATGGGGCCATGCAGATTGTTCTCGGAGAGATCCAGAAATTGGAGCTCTGTGCAATTCCCGAGCTCCCTAGGAATAAGGGCAGATAGAATGTTGGAGCTCAAATACAGTGCCCTCAGTTTTCGCAAGCCACCGATGGCTGGAGACAACCTTCCAGAAATGAGTTGCCCTGTTAGATCCAGGACTTCTACCGTATGATCTCCATGGCAGGAGACTCCTTCCCAGTTGCAGGGATATTCATCAGTTGAATTCCAACTGCGAATAATATTGGGTGGTGCCTCGAAATTTTTGAGAAGAGAGAGGAGAAGGGTTCCATCCTCATTCAATCCTTCAAGACATTGAAACTCCAGTACCAATATCACAACAATAATCACCAACTTTTTCGCCATTGCCATCACTGAGAGTGATCTGATCGTTGCTTATTGGGTTGAATTTGTAGCTCATGACCAGAACCATCAAAACGCTGCGTCTGAGGATTTTTGCAAATAGCCAGTAAATGCCATCTACAACTACAGAAGACTGTGAACGAGAAGCAAGGGTTTAATCATTAGCTTACCTCTGGTCTTGGCTACCCGGCCTGGCAGTGGATTGATGTCCTTTCATTCCCAACCCTCCACATCTCTGGAGGATCAATAGTAACCGCTAGTTTATAGGGAAACCACGGTTGGTGACACTATATTTAATGTTATATAACAATATTATCATTTCTGGATGGAAGGCACTATCATGGCATCTGACACGGTTTGATCAGACAGAGGAGATGTGAATCCTCATTTTATTTGATTTGCAGGTATGAAACCAGAATGGAATTGTCGCATTTTGTATGGAGTCAAAAATGAAATTTAGATTGTGTGTGCTAACCCATCCATGATATGACATTTAAGTAATTTTTTAATTTTCAAATCCCACCCATTAACGCTGACACTGAAGAGAGTGCAGCGTTTCTGGTTGAATTCTTCACTCTGGTAGTTTTCATGGAAAACGTTTAAAGTGATGCAGATTTAAAGTAAATGGACAATATCGTGAGTGTTTGATGCAGAGTGAAGAGTATTGTTAAATTGATTCTAAACAGAGTTACTAATATACTTAGTTTGTCTCAGTGTTTTGGTTTTCAAAAAGTAAATTTGGAAACGTTCATATATAAAAATAAATAAATATAATAACCGTGGAAACTTAAATATAATTAATATTTATATTTTCAGATTTTTTCTCAATTAAACTGTTAAATTGATTCTAAACAAAGTTAACAATATAGTTAGTGTGTCGGTTTGTTTTTGTGTTTTTCGAAGGGATAAATTTATGTATTTTAATATGTACTAAACTAAATGGAAAAAGATATAATGTAATGGAATTTCATTGGTACACCATATTTAATACATATTGCTATTTCATTTCAATGTTAAAAATTAGAAAGAAAAAATAACTAAAATTATTAATATGTAATTTAATATTATTTTAAAAGATAAAGAATATAGAATAAATAGGATATAAACTAATTAATAATAAAGTTAATTTTTTATTATTATATAAAGAAAACTAAAATAATTAATCAATAATTATTAAAATATGAAGGAAAAATAACGGGAGGATATTAAGAAAGAATAAAATGAAACAAGAAAGAAATGAAAATAGAAATAAAAAAGAATGAAATTAGAAAAAAGAAAAGAAAATAATCACGAGGAGAGGGCCACTCAATTTCCAACCATCATCTCTATTGAGATTGATTACATGATTTTCAATGTTAATGATTTTTCATAGCTTCCTATGATGGAAATGGTCAACCCTTGCAATGACATGGGTATTTTCTATGCAAACATGGTGCTTAGATTTCACTGCATGCTCAACTAAAGCTGAGGAACAAGTGTGACAATACCTAACGCCTGTTGCATGTTCTTGGATTCTTTGGTTTATGAAGCACCCAGTTTCACCAATTTACGGAACCCCTAATGAGCAAGGGATTGAGTATACTCCCTCATGTCTTCAGGGTTAACTAGGTCTTTAACAGAGCTGAGAAAATCTTTAATGGTATTAAGGGGTTTGAAAGTAGTAGAAACTCTGTTCTTTTTAAGAATATGAGCAATCTTATTAGTTGTCTCTTGGAAGGGAAGCAACACATTGGAATGATGATCATCACGAGAAGCCCTAACTCGGGATTCTTTACATGCTCTTTGAAAGGCTCTAAGGTCTTGATCCCTGCTATAGCCATTATTTTCAAAAACTTTCAGAAGATGCGATTTTTCTTTTTCAAGGTGTTTCTCATCAGAAATCCTAAGAGCCCTAATGGCAAGAGTATTAAGAAATCCTAGTGATGAAAAGTGCATGAAGATATTGTTTCGCGTGAGGTTTTTTGAAGTTTATTTGTTGTTTTTTTAGAGAGTTTATATATATATATATATATAGCCAAATCAGTTGTCCAAATCATATTATATATTATATATATATATATATATATATATATATATATATATATAGCCAAATCAGTTGTCAAATCAACAGTAGAGACAACCATCACTGACTGCTATCCACTAATGCAAGTCCACTCATCATTGTGATTCAAGGAAAAGCATGTCACTTGTAATTACCAGATCATGGTCCATAAGTTGTCAAATCAATAGTAGGCACAACCATCACTGGCTGTTATCCACTAATGCAAGTCCACTCATCATTGTGATAAGGAAAATCATGTCACTTGTAATTAACGGTTGGTGGTCCATAAGGAGGCAGATTTTCAAAACTCTTAGATGCTTATGGGTCTTAGGTCATTAACTTGTTTCCTTATGTTTGAGAAAGATAACTCTTAGCCAAGCATGAACAATTTTAGAGCATACTCCAAGGCCACTTTGACAAATAAATTATGTACTAAAAATTTCTATATAATATATATATACAAACTATGGAAACTTATATACTTAAATATAAAATTAAATTTTATTTTCAATAATTTTTTTCACAATTAAAGTTAGTGGTATAGAATCTTTTGATCCATATCAATATGTTTTTATTAACATATATAGAATTTTACTTCCAAAATGACACATATAGATTCTTCTAAAAAGATTAACATTTTTTATAAAGGTTTGAATCACATCATTATTATCCATCATTTAAAAAAAAAGGGTTAATCAGTCCAAAATATTGATAGAAAATTCATTTTATATATAAGTTGACTATATTTTATTTGATGATATAAATTTTAAGTTTATAAAATTTGGTAGTAATTAAATTTAAAAAAGAAATATGTTTAAAATCTAGAAATAAATAAAGATTTATATTGATTTTTTTTTTTTTTTTGGGTAAAGACTAATCTACTTATATTAAAAAAACTGTAAAAATATATACAAAGAGGTTTGAATCTCTGAGAGTGTCATGGCAACTCTCTATCAGAAAATCTTTACAAAACTGTCTGTTCCACCTGCTATGAGGAACGTTATACATTTTATGACAAGCTAGAGCAGACTTATGAGAAACTAGTAAAAGATCTTACAGGCCTGAAAAAGTTGTTGGTTGCCTGAGTGTAACAAGGAAGACCTGCCCGATTGCTGGGCATTAACAAAAAGACCAAAAAAAAATTGTTGGCTCGCCACTGGCTGACTGGATTCCTCGCCAACCTCCATACGCTGATCCATAAAAACTGAAGACCAAAACAGAGCATGTATCCTGCCGCATCCAAAACCTGGCTTGACATTACTTGGGTTTCCCTAATCCTTGCTCCATCTCCTTGTCCGGGGCGCGCTCCCAAGTAACCTCCACACCATCCTCAACATCCTCGAGCCTCATCCCCGGAGGCAGCTTAAGATATAGAATGTTTGCGAAAGTGTTATTAGGCTCATCGTCCATGGTGTTCTTCTGAGGCGAGGCCTGCCTAATGTCTTCCATGTCCTGAGGTGCCTCTGCCTTCTCCTGTACAGGAGTCAGAGTGCCTTCATCCTTCATGCTAACTATCTCCTGAAGAACCTCTGCCTGCTCCTCTGAAGGAGCATAAGTGCTCTCTTCCTCCAACTTACTCTGTGACGAAGGGGCATATGAACTTTCTTCTGCTCGCCTGCTCTGCAAGGAATTGTCTGAAGGAGAAGGCGATTGCTCCTTAGAAGCAGCCTCCGGACTTACAGTCTCCTCATCTTCTTCCGAGAAGATGACAGTCACCAGAGCTGAAATCAACGGTTTGTTTAATCGGCTTCGAAATTGAAATCTTGCTGATTGCACAGAATTACTGATAGAATGGCCAGACTCTTCTGATCTTGTCGAAGGGGGCGAAGCAAAGGCGAGAGGCGAAATACGACGAGGGGTTGGACTGCCTCTCCCTCCAGAGCCTCCCCGTTGGCCCAAATTACGCCCGCGCCTTGGAGTAGCTCTTAAACGAGGAGCCATATACTTGGTCTGGTGTGAGACAAGCAAACTTAAATATAGGGGTTGCTTCGACAAAGCCTGAAGGCTGGTGGACACCCAGATGGAAAACCAAACAGAACCCACTCTATAGAATCTGAACTCGCCAGCTGAGGAATCAGCAATGCTGCTATGTTGTTGCACAACTGAACGAGTCCCTCTATCTGTCCAGGCCACTACATCCAGAGGGAGAGCTAAGAATGAAGCGTAAACAGGGTTGATAAACACGATGTGGAAGGAGGAGGTCGAGTTGAGAGCCTTACTCACCGCCGCAAACTGCCTCAGGAACTTCCAATGCTGCTGCGACTGAGGAAGAGGCCTTTCCACCCGAGCTCCAAGCGACCAAAGACAGCCTTTGCCACCTTCCTCAGACCCCAACGCGCCAGCACCATCTGTTTCCTCTGATATCAAGCTCTCATCCTGCAGCCAAGACCGGACTGGAAAGAATGTCCCTGTAACCAAATTCGCCATCCTAATATCGTCTTTGCGCGTGCTTGGGGACGGCCACTGCATTGAATGGCATTGAATGCCTTTGCTTCCAATCTGATTAATATCCATCAGATCAACCCTGTTCAGCTGCCCGCTGTAAACTCCGCGTGGCATACTCATTAAACGCCATTTAAACATGAATACAATCACTCACATCCGGGTGTGCCTCTTCACTTGCCTGCATGTCGCTGGATAGAATAGCCTGAAATGTGGACAGTTCTGTCTCCGAAGCTATGCCCTGTAATGGTCCTTCAAAAAATTCCTTTCCCCTGTCCACTCCTAGGTTGGCAAGAAAATCTGCAAGTTTGTTCCCTTCTCTTCTGGTGTGCTTGTAGGAGATGGCTTTATTATTTCTAAGCCATTGTTGAAGCAGCTCAAGCCTAGTGGCCATTCTCCAGCTGCTACTCACCTTCTGAACTGCTGAGCCTTGTTGGATCTTGGAGACCATGTTGATAATAATTTGTGAATCCCCTTCCACTATAAGGGGAGTGAGCTTTTGAGCTTGCGCTATATTGAGCCCTTTCCATAGTCCTTCCAGTTCTGCTGCATTATTTGTATTCCATCCAATTGAACCAAAGAAGACGGTGAGAGGGTTGCCCTGATTATTTCTTATTACTCCACCATATCCCGTGCTTCCAGGATTTCCTTTCGACGCCCCATCAAAGTTGAGCAGAAATGTATTTATGGGCGGAGGAGTCCAACAGGTTGGGGAATCTTGATGTCTGGCTGAGTTTCCTTGAGAAGAATTAGGACTTTGTAGTTGGATCTGCCAATTATTCCATATGGCTTGTTCTTGTGGAGTAGAAGGAAAGTCCTCTTGGGACCAGCTTTTAATAGACAGAGTTTCTTGGATGTTTTGGTGCATGATTTTCCATACCTGCTCCGTTTGCATTGCTTGATCTTTGAATATCCGTCTGTTTCTCTCTTTCCATATGTTCCACATCAGTAGTCCTGGTATTATTTGCCAAAGAATATTTAGAATGTTGCTTTGATAAGGCTTTTGGGTCCAGTTGCGCAAAGTGTTGTTGATGTCCCCCATCACTCTCCGTTCCTTCTAACATCGAAATGTGGCTTTTTCCCATAGTTTCCTTCCTAATGGACAAGTTTGCATGAGATGTAGAGCAGATTCCTCTTCCAATTTACAGTTGAGACAAATTGATGGACCTGCGAATTTCCTTTTTCTGAGGTTGTCACAGGTGAGACTCCTATTGTGTGACAGGAGCCAGAGAAATGTGGAAACTTTCAGCCATATGGGCGGATTCCATATTTTTTCCCATAATTTGCCTTTGATGAGTCTGTCTTTTAGAATAATGTTGTAAGCCTCCTTAGTTGTAAATGTGCCTTTCTCTTTGTACCCCCACCTTAGCCTGTCCATACCTGTCCCCTTTAGAATTTTTCTTTTTTGCAGTTCTGCGAATAAAGCGAGATGGATTACCTCTGGGCTGTCTGGTAGAATGTCGCGGGCCTCTTTCCATTCTCTGTGTTCTGATTCATTGTGGGATCTCCATAAATGACTTACCTTATCCAACTGATTTATGTTCTGATTTGGTATTCCTTGGATGAGGTTTTTTATGCTTGGGAATTGCTGCCATGAGTCTTCCCAAAATCTTGCTGTGCAGCCATCCTTCACTTCCCAAAAACTGTGTTTTTGTATTAGATCTCTATGTTTAATAGTCGAGTTCCACATAACCGATCCTTTACTTACTTCCGACATTCTAATGCGCTCCTCCAAGGGCCAGTTGTTAGCGTACTTTGCTGTCCATAGTCTAGCCCAGGGTATACTTGGGTATGACAGCCATTTCCACCATATTTTTGCTCCCATGATCATGTTGCTATGTTCTGGATCTCTAAGACCAATGCCTCCTGCATTTTTTGGAAGACAAGCCCTCTCCCATTTGACCAAAGCCCATTTTCGATTTGGTCCCGAGCTTCCCCATAAGAAGTTGCGCTGCAACTGTTTGATGGCTTTGAGCACCCATTTCAGTGCTGCCATTATAGAGAACAAATAGAGCGGCATAGACTGAAGCACAACTTTGATTAGCACAATCCTGCTGGCCATATTAAGGGCTCGATGAGTCCAAAGGAATAATTTAGCCTCCAACGTTTCTAACAGGTTGGTCCAAGAGGAGTGCTTAAGGGCAGAGGCAATTAAAGGAGCTCCTAAGTACTTGGAGGGCAGGGATGCTACAGAGAAGCCTAGAATGCGTGCAATTGCTCTTTGAGTTGTTGGTGGAGTGTTGAAGAAGAAGATCTGGGACTTCACTTTATTGATGAGGGCTCCAGACGCCATAGAGAAATCGTCAAGTAAAGCATTGAGGGTGCGGGCTTCTTGAACAGAAGGGTGTCCAAATAACATGTTATCGTCAACAAATTGCTGGTGAGAGATGGTAGGGGCTTGGTGAAGAGCAATGCCTTTGAGATTGCGGGAGAGGATGGCCGAGTTTATGCTGCGTCCTAGTCCCTCAGCCATAATTACGAACAGAAAGGGCGACAGAGGATCCCCTTGTCTGATTCCCCTGGAAGGGCGGAAGGTGGAAGATGGAGTCCCATTGATGAGAATAGAGAAAAAAGTGGATGAAATGAGACTGCTGATCCAACGAATCCAGGAGCAGGCTATATTGAAAAATTAAAATATTGTTAAATAATTATTTATTTTGCCAATTAACATGTTAGTATATATAAAATGGTGAATGTCAAGTTTATGAGGAAAATGTTTGTTTTTAATTTTGTTGGTTGGTGTTTATTTTGATTTCAATGATTTTTTTCCTAATAAAAAATCACAGAAAAGTTATCGCTGTTAATTTTAGTTTTAATGGTTGTCCCTCATTGAAAGGAATCAAACAAAGTTAAATAAAAAAAATAAAAATTACATGATTGATTATTTTGTCATAGATGAATGGCATAAATTTTATTCAGTAAAGGTGAAGGGAGTGTGACATCTTTGTTTGGGCAATTGATGAAAATACTATATGCTTGTGTATGTAATTGATCGAGGGCTCTAGGAGTTTTAATGACCTTGGTTGAGAAATGGAAGTTCTCAATGGCGTTGATTGAGAAGTTTGTTAGATGAAGAATCGTGCCCCACTCCAAAGCTATGGCCTATTTGATTAAATATTAAAATGTAACAAGATCATATTCATAACATGGTAAATTGATATTTTTTTTCAATATTTTTATATAACAAGGACATTTTCTTTACTTTTACTTATAAATATTTGTAAAGAACATTTTCTTTACTTCTACTTATAAATATTTGTAATTTTGTATATAATTTATGTATATTTTTTAAAGTTTTAATTATTATATATAGTATTACTTGCAATTAAAATCTAATAATTTATTGTTATTTATCTCCCAACCGGATTGTACGATGTCATTTACAGTGAACACTTCTATTTTTATTTTTATTTTTTAAGTTGATACATTATTATATAGTATAACATTGTTCATCTGGGAAGGATTTGAACCTGAAACTTTGGAACAACGTCTTTTTTCACACTGCTAGACAACTATTGAGAGTTGAGATGTGTCACCTATATTCATTAAACACGCATTTTGATGTAATTTTCTTGTTAAACATCACATTAATAAAAATAAGCTTTTGGAATTTATTAATTTTAATTGAAATTTTATCAAAATTTAATTTTATTTTGACACATACCCTTATGATTTAATCTAAAATCATGTCACGCAATCTTAATAAAAAAAAATCAAAAGTGGCCCCATTACGCTAGGACTAGCAATAATAATTTTTAACTTAGGATTTGGATGACGACCAGGAGACTGGGATTCTATTGCCTTTATTTTTCTATATGGTTAATTTTGGCCTTTTTTGCCGAGGTCTAAACATTATGTTTTTTTGCTTTGAAACTTATGGAAATTCTGATCATATTTTGAAAAAATTCAGTAGGTATTTTTGTAAATCCAAGTAAAAGCTGTCAAAATTCATAATCTTATGTACCCTAAATGTTTTTGATGGTGTTGAATCCATTTCCACCATCAAAAACATGATTCAAACACTCCATCTACAAGATTTTTTGAATTTTTTTTCCCTGGATTCCAACCACTTTTGGTCGTCTGGGCAATTCCTCCACCTTCGTAGACGACTCCTTTTCTTTTTCGTCTATGCTTGAGTACATACCATTGGAGTTTGTGTCTATAAAAACCTGACTTACCATTGGAATTTGTGTCTATAAAATCCTGACCATAATTCAAATCGTGTAGTCTAATGATGTGAGGTGGGGTTTCCCGCCAAAAATAACAAATTTTTTTAGGACAAGTCTACAGAGGTGGAGGAATTCACTAGACAACTATTTTTGGTTGGAATCTGGGCAAAAAAATTTCAACAAATCTTGCAGGAGCACGGTTTAAATCATGTTTTTGAAGGTGGCAATGGATTCAATACCATCAAAAACTTATGAGGCACCCCAAATCTTGAAATTTAACAACTTTAATATGGATTTACAAAAATCCCTGCCGGATTTTTCATAATTTTCAGGACAAAAAAGCAGTCTGGTTAGACTACGACAATTTTTTATATATTTTGATAAAATTTTGTAGAAACTTTTGGAAATGAGACTACAACTATGAAGCTTTAGGATTTTGGATGCTCTAGAATTTTTTGATGGTGTTGAATCATTTTCCACCATTAAAAAAAAAAAAAAAAAAACATTTCTATGACCAGATTTTTTTTTAAAATATTAAAAATACAACCACCTAATTTCAATGAGAAATGACCCTCTAAGCGAAATTAGAAATTATCACCTCACTACCAAATTCAAATTTCATCCTTCTATTCCTCGTATGCCTCCAAAGTGCAATATCAATCCAATTGAACGTTGGTTGATTCTAACAGCAGACGGTGATTCAATAAGGATTCCCAAGAGATTGAACAACTAGTCTAGCAATACCCCTTTTTAAAAGTGGAGACATTAATAACCCTTCCAACTATAGAAGCATTATGATCAATCCCTTGTTTACAAAGCTCTTCAGTGGCATGGTGGAAAATAGAATCAGTAAGGGGTGGAAGTAAAAAAAAGAAGGCAAAAGGGCAAGCATGTTTTAGGCCAAAGCATTCTCAATAGATCGTGGTATCACGTTGAGGCACATTATTGAAAAGGTTTGGGAGGGCAAAAAAGAAGTATTTTGCTACTTTGTTGACTTCAAAAAGGCATTTGACACGGTCCCTATAGATAAGTTGTGTTGTAGAATGGAGGAACTTGAAATTCCTTTGCATTATAGAGTGGTTGTTCATAGGCTTTATGAAGAGGTGAAAGCCAAAATTAGAACTTCAACAGACATTTCAGAAAGCTTTAGAAGTGACATCAGAGTCAAGAAGGCTTTCCTTTATCCCTTACTCTTTTTGGTTTATATATTGATAAATTGGAAGAGTGGCTAAATTTGCAAGGTGGGGATGGTGTTCGGTTGGGGGAGTTTGTGATAAAGCTTCTTTTATATGTTGACAACCTTGTATTGATTACTTAATTGGCCCAGGGATTGCATATGCGCCTTTATGCCCTTGAGCATTTTTGTAAAGCAGTGGGGATGCAAGTCAATATCAACAAGACCAAAATAATGATTTTCTCAAATAAAAATAAGCAGGGCCAGCATACGTTCTTCTTTGAAGGAAACATTCTTGAAGAAGTAAATGAATACAAGTACCTCGAGCTTGATTTCAACAACAAGCTTAATTGGGAGCACTGCATAAAGAAGAGAATTTTAGGAGGGTAGAAAGCATTATATTCTCTTCAAAACAGAGGTAGAGAGGTAGAGTTATGGTATTGGAAAACAATTAAAGTGCTTTTTGGGCTCCTAGTTTGTGCAGTGATATTATATGGGTGTGAATTGTGGGCTAGCAACATCCTAGTCTCAAAATGGAAGCAAATTGAGAAAATTCAAAAACGTTTGATCATGAGAAAGTTTAAATAAAAAGTTCGGTTTCTTATGAGATAATGCTGAGTGAAACAGGGGCAACTTCCATCGAAGCAATTGCTATGGTGCGTCTCATAAGGTATCTTTAGAGAATTGAGCAAATGGGAGAAGGTAGATGACCTAAAGTTATCTTCAATAAAGGAATGAGTGAAAGAAAAAAATAATGGATGAGACAAAACAACAAATGGATGCAAAAATAGAATATTTATCTCAATGCATGTCCCACAAATAGCAAGTATTAAAGAGTTATGTTATGGAGAAGTTTTGTAAGCATATATGGGGAATATAGTTGGGTAGAAAGAAGAAGTACTATGTTCAAGAATTCAACCCCACGTGTGATCTCCAACAAAAAGAGTATATTGGAGCTAACATTCCATGGAGAGAAAATATTCTTATTGCTCAATTAAGAACTAACTCACGTCAAGTACAATGCAAAACAGGTCAGTGGAAAAGACCTAAAGAAGCTTGGGAAGAGTAGGAGTGTACTTTTTGCACTTTTTGGGCAGTGGAATCAGAAAAACATTTCATTTTGGAATGTGATGCTCTCAGAGACATCAGAGATAGTTACAACAATATGTTAACATTGGTTCCTTGACATTTTCTTTTTAGTGAGTGGACTGTTAGAAGGTTGGGTCAACTCATCATTAATTTGAATAATAAGAGGATTGAATTGCAAAAGGAAAAAAACAGGGAAGCTAGTGGTCCCATAGACTATATCTAGTCTTGTGGATGTTAAAATTTCTTTCTTTCTTTCTTTCTACAAAAATGAAAATCTATAGAATGACTAGGCCGCTAGATATCTACTAACCAAAATTTAAGGGCGTTCTCGTTTCCAACTACGCGGACAAGGGAAAGGAATGTTAAGGAAAGCACGTCTAATAGTTGGAACTAGATTAGAGTGTGATTTTGATAAAGGTTTTGTGAAAATATGTTTTTGGTCAACCAATCAATATATTAATTTTTTTTTTTAAGGGTTTTTGATTTATTATAAAATATTGCTATTTTTTTTTTTTTATAAATGAAATGAAGTGTTTTCTATTCATTAATAGCATAAAATTAACATATATGCTTTATAATTTTTAGTTTTAATGTGATATATATAGTATTGATGATATATATAAATAGATAAATTTAAGGGAAAAAATAATATAAGTATTAAATTTTATATACATATTAATTAAATTTAAATATAATGATTATGAATATAAATTATTATTTAATTTTATATAGTAAAATGATTTTAATTTATTATATATGTTTAATAATTAAATTTATTAAATTTTTATAGGTTTATTAATCATATGTTTTCAAATATTAATAATTGCATTAGCACATTCTAGAACCCAGTATAAGGGTGATGTGTATTCTATCCATGCAAGTTGACACATGCACTTTTTAAAATAAAAATAAAATTTTCACTTAAATGTAAAGAAAAATATATAATATTTATACAATTACAATATTTTAATATATAACTTAAATAAACTATTTAAATATTCATCTTAACTAATATATTTTAATATCAATTTTTATATAAAGAAAATAAACACATATTTCTATATTAAATAAAATATTTCAATGTTAGCTATATATATTATATATGGCTAAAAAATAAATACTTATATGTTATGTAGACTAATTACATCAACTATGTATATATTATGTATGCTTTAAAAAAATATTTTTATTATTTTTTAAAAAGTGAGAAAGGTTATCATAACTCAATTATCAACCAATAGTGGGGACAACCATCACTTATTGCTATCCACCAATGTAACTTGAATCACTGTTATTCAAGGAAAACCACACAACTTTGAATTACTTAGTGGTGGTCCAAAAAGAGACACTCATGTCAAATACCTCTAGTTCTTGGGTTGTTAACTTTGTTTCATTCAGCTCTCAGCTAAGCAAAGGCAGTTTTAGGACATACTGGAGGCTCTAACAAAAAAACAAACAAACAAATATATATATATATATATATATATATATTATATATATATATATTATATATATATATATATATATATTAATTCAAGCAAATAATTTATTCAAGCAAATAATTTTGTATGGTTAAAAAGTTTATTATTCTACATTTTAACCATTTTCAAGGATACGTTTTGGTCAATTTTGTGAGAAATGTAGCAAAGATTGGTTGGAATAACAAGTCTAAGAAGTGTTGTCTACACAATCAAAGTGCACCTCTATGCACCTCTAAAGTTACTTCTAGATGGAGATGCCTCACTCATTGATATCTACTGAAGGATCTAGGAAATATTATCCATCATCTCATTCCTTTGTCACTCAAGGGCCTATTTGAGTGAAATTTTGAAAGTATCTACTACTCCCTTATCTTCTTTTCATTTTCCATGGGAGGTCGTCAGGTGTCGTGGCTAGCAAGGCCAATTTTATAATGGTTCACCTGTTCAAGTCCTAACTCCTTATACCCTGACCTCATTGGGGACATGCATAGAAAAATAATGAAAGAGAAGGATGCTTTGATACCACTGACCCTAATTTATGTAGGAATAAAATGAAATAAAAATTTAAACATAAACATAGAGCTACAGTGAAAACTGAACTTTAATTAATCAATGACAAATACTGAAAATTATTTACATTCAAAATGGAAAGAAACTAGTTTAGGTGATGGTTCCCTATATTTGAGAAGAGATGTGACAAATACATGTATTCTAAAATATGTTACAATGAGGCTCAAAGGCATTTATATCATAAACAAGAAGTGTGAAACATTAATCCTGGAAGATGAAGTGCTAAAGGTTTTGGGCCCCGTTAGGGAAAGTTGGACCACCAACTTCCCAAGGTCATAACTTTGGCATACAATATTCATTTGACTATCATAATACCTCATTTCAAAGATCTCCATTAGTAGGAAAAATTTATACATGTGAAACAAACTCTCATACTTTTCTGGAGTCATTTTTCTTTGAAATCATCTTTTAGGACCTCGAAACGACTCTAGAAGTTTAGGACCTAAAAAATACCAAAAATAGTAAATTGTGCTACAGTTAAGGAAACTGAAAGAAATATTTTTGGAGGTCCAAGTAGAATAGGCAATTTCCCACCAATATCCACTTTAATCAATCCTCCCCCCGTAGGAAGCAATGGTCCCCATTGTGTTGAGTGCCTCCATGAGATGGGGAAACTTCTATTGAACTTGGTCCTTAGTGAGCCACTTCCCCTAGTATAGGAGTTGGCCAACTTTGACAACTCAATATATTTGGATCCTCTATTTGTGAGTGTTCTTGATATGTGTGTCCATGATCCAATCAGGTGTGGAATGCACAATGCCATATGGGTTGAGCTCTATTGGTGTCAACTACTCAACAATGTTTGATGTGTCTAGTAATGGTGGAAAGTAGGGTCAAAGGAGGTCCATAGTGAATAGAGGGTACAATTCAAGGAATGGGGTGATACTGAGCTTGAAGCTTCCTATGGGTTCTAATAAGGTGTTATTTCTGCAAATGTAACCAAACTTTCTTGCCCACTTGAAACTCATGTGGAATGTGATGTTGATCATGTCATTGTTTGTACATGGCATTGCATCTATCCAAGATATAGTGTACCTGCTAGTGGATGTGTTGAATTTTCTCAATAAATTTGGTGGCCTATTTGGCAAGTCCATAGCTGAGTGCACAGGCCCCTGCAACTGTGTGCATAGGGTGGAAGAGTCTTTAATTTGAATGATGAATCTAATAAAGACTAATTTTGGACCAAATATATTGCATCTGTGCCTTGTTCTTATTTCTATTGAAGTTTATGAATGATCACTTAGTGATTTGTTTTCTTTGAGATAAAGTATAAGTTCTACGCAAATCTGTTAAATCTTAATATTCATTCCTGAAGAATGCAATGAACTATTTTCGTGGAGAAAGTAACTAAATCTATTATGGTGATTATTCAAGGTGGGTAGATCTCGGCGAAGGGAAATATAGGGTTAATATTTACTAAGAAAAGTTGTAATTCTACTTCTTTTAGGTCTGAAAAGCTTGATCGTAGACCTTCGCGAAGGTTTGGAATCCATTTAGATAAAATTGTAGTAGTGGACCATAGGAAGATACAGATCTGCATGAAGACTGATCTAAGCTACAAGAGATTTATATTACATATCACACGGTCTCTAGATGGAGAAACTTGGTTCTAGCATCCCCAAATAATGTCCTTCAGGTGAGACTACAACCTAAATTATGCAGGTTGTTTCTGAAAGGGCCACCAATTAGGGTTTTGTTGGTTGGTGCAACTAAGAGCCTGGGTCAGGTCCCCTTAAGCCAACAAATGGTTCTTTTGGTGGGACTGGGATATATCTAAGAGATGTGTGATAAATGGTTTCCTACAAAGAAAGAGATTGAGAAGTGGATTGACCAAAAAGTGCACACATTTGCAAATCAAGAGAACATGAGCCCTAAATTATCTAAGGAATAGTGGTCATAGAGATATTTGTACACATACAAAACCGAAGCATTCTTTTGTTTCTTCCCTAATGAACTACATGAGTGGCTATATAAATTGGCCAATAGTCAAGGGAAATGGAGGCTTAACGGACCTATAGTGTGGACTCTAGAACTGGTATGATGTCTGGAAGCATTAAGAAGAAATACCACATGGGTTGTGGATCATTGGATTGATTGCACACTTGAAATTTTTGTGACTAAGTTCGTGATCAATAGAAATATCAACTATAGTGAAGCATAATGTATGCTCTTTAAGGGGCAATGAGGTAAGTCTTTGAAATCATTAAAGATTTGGATTAAAATGCTATTATGTGAAAAGAGGGTTATGTAGTTACCTTTATGTTGGGGGCTACGTGAAGTGGGATATTATTTAGAAGAAATGAAGGATCGAGCTTAGAGTACAGTCGGCTCATTCAACCCCCCTCAAGTGATGATGAAGGGACGGTGCTGACTACACTGCAAAGTGTCATTTAGTTAATTAAGCAAGGTATCCCAAGGATACCTCATCTGTCCACTCCACTTCCACCTCCACTGCAACCTCCACATCTACTTTGACCATTCAACATGGAAAACATGATAAAGATGTTGGTTTTTAAAGTGGTAGGGAGCGAAGACCCTGAACAGTTTTAGCTTATTGCAGGTGCTATATGGATGGCACAACAAATTACAAATGATAGAATCAAGAAAGCACAATTGGTCACAACCTTACAAAATCAAGCATTAACATGGTACATTAAGTACTGCACTCATAACCCCACCGCGACGCTGACAGAAACCCAACAAGCTCTCAACAAGGAGTTTAGAAAGCCTAAGTAAGAGGCGCTGTCAATGAATGAGTTTAAATAAATTCAACAAAAGATATATGAGACATCTTGTGATTTCAATCAAAGGTTGAAATTCCTTATCAGGAAATCCAATATGGTCATTACATATTCCCAACATTGTGACTCATATATAGCATTACTCTTGCCACACTTAAGAGTGCCACTATCACAACAAAATATAGCAATGCAAGCCGAAGCCTTAGAAATTGTGATGAGGTTGGACACATCACCTATATAGGATACAAACCTTGGAGTGAAATAGATTCAATCACAACTGAAAATCCTGCACTTGGAGTTACAGAGCCTAAAGAAAGGAAAGGAAGCCTAGCCGGAAGTGCACACTAAAGTCTGGTGCTTGAAGTACAAGATCCATGGGAATGATAAGGACCATTCCCCGGTTTGTATGAACTATTTTTTTGGGGGAGTGCCTATTCCCCTAAAACAAGAGAATAACATTGGACCAAGCATGAGAGCTATGCCATGGTGCACTATCTTTCAGGTTACAGGAGAGCATGTGACTGATGATTTTCATTTACTACAGAACTTTGTACAGACCCCTCAACAGTGTTTTCAATTTTTGTAAATCTGTAGGTCACGATGAATTCCATTGTAGGATATATGAGATGATGATGGATAAAAGCCCTACGTAATGAATGAAAGAATAAAATTTTCCTCAGGATTAGGGCATACGAGCAGCGCGAGGGGGATTCCAAGGTCGAGGACAAGGAAGAGGGGGCAGAGCTATCCAGGGACTTAGGAAGATAATTTGATATAACTATGGTGAAGCAAGACACTTTGTGTGAGATTGCACAAACCCCATGCAACTGTCATGTTAGTATTGCTGACAATTTGACCATGTGATAAAGGAATGTCTGAACATTATGGAAAAGATGCAAGAAAATAAGATGCAGCCCTAGCATCATATGCAGAACATCGAGATGATAAGGGTAGAGCCCCACGAAAAAGACCATAGCATAAATATAGTCACAAGGAGTGGTATAGCCATTGGTGAAGATAAGGGAAAGCGACATGAGGCTGATGGGTGGGTGTGCAAGGATTTTAAGAAAGAAATAGACTTTGACCTTAATCATGCTAAAGAGAACTTCATGGAAGCAAAGAAGAACATTTTTTAGGCCTCCACCTCAGGAAGCTGGGGGAAAATGCTAGAAACTAGTACAACACAAGAGGTAGACCCTTCAGTATTAGCTACATTTATGAATACCTATGAAATTAATGCGAGATAAGAATGCAATATAAAGGTTGCAAGATCTAATCAAAAAGTGCACAAATAAAGAAAACACCCCTGCTGAACAACACATCATGAGAAAAATAGGTAAGCATAAGAAGAGAGGGGGGCACGAAATGAGGCTGCTTGTGCAAATAGGAGATTATGAAATGGATCAGGTAATCGTGCATCAGGGATCTGATGAACATGTCCTACCTAAGAAGACATGGGAAAGGATGGAGAGACCTACACTGCAATGGTCTCCTATTCAGATGTGCATGGCAAATCAATAGAATATTATTCCGATGGGGTGCTTATATGTTGTAACAGTAGACATTAAGGGCGAAAGTGCACTGGCTAATTTTGAGGTCATTGACATAGTGTATGTGTGTAACTCGTAACACGTGATACTAGGAATTGACTCGGATTTTAATATGGATGTAGTAATCAACTTGAAGAAGTAGAAGATGACATTTGAAAGGAAGTCGCTCAAGGTTGTAGTCCCACTAGACCCTGCTAAAGGAGCGTGTATACTGAACATGTTCATGACTTTGTGGAAGAACATGACCTAAATCAGATATACAAGATAACATTTCAAAATGAATATTGGATGAATCCTACAGCCGATGGAAAAATTATGCGGGACAGGAATATCTCTTACACCTTAGATTCAGATGAAGAGCTTAAAAACAGGTATAATCAGTTGCACGAAGTATCTACGCTCATAGACCCCTAAAGGTTTAACCATGGATTTATGAAGCACTAGGAGGGATCAAAATCATTTTTTCACTTTAAAAAAAGTTTGTATCACAAGAAATTTAATCCCCTTGGATGCTTGATAAATCCGTAATTAAGATGGATCTTTGACAATACCACTTCTATTCGTTTCTTAACATCATCTAACACATTTTGTTGAGCGATATTTTTATTTAATCCAAGGGTTGTTAATATGGATTGGATACTAGAGCATTAATATTGTCTACAATGGGATGTTTATCATTTGATTGAAATGTTTTATGCTAATTGATAGATATCTTAATATATAGAGCATTTGAAATACAATATTGGAAAATATAAAATGACACATAAATATGGATAGACATCAATCCATGATAAACATCAAAATACTTACCCCACATTATATCTCACTTTACCTAGACTAAAAAAATCATACAAAAATAAATAAACTATAGCTCTATTTATTCTAAATTGTTATTATTATTAATTATAAAAATAATTAATATATGAGTTAAACATTATTCTTATTCTTAACCATAGAGATTCATCCTCATTTTTCCATTAAATTTTTTAACTTCTAAATAACTTTTGTTATAAGACCATAGTAGGTTTATCAATACCACATGCCCAATATGAAACATGTTCATATGGAATTTTCTTTAATTAATCAATTTAACATAAATTCATTAAAATAGCATAACTAACTTGGAGATAAATTGTAGCCCTTGATCTGTGAATACTTATATGAATATTCTGACATATTCCATGGAGGTTAAATATCTACCATCTACCTAATAATCACTGATAATTAAATTAAAATTCTAGAATACCTATTCTAAAATAGACATGTGTATCCGCATAATTAAGCCTTATTATTTTTTATAATTTAATTTTTTGTTGGTGTGAATGTATGAAAATATTTTTGCTTATCATTTTCAAAGTGAAATATTTTATGAATATATATTGAGATGATATCCTTTTATTATTTAAGATTGTAGTGATGAGATTATTGCCTATTATATATTAATAATGATTGATTGGGTTGAAGGGCACTCTACAATTTAGTATGAGGGAGATTGTCCAATAACCCTAGCACAACCACATTTATATTAATATAAATGTGGTTGATAAATGCTGATGGTGTATATCAACAAATATCAATATTATTAATAATGAGATATTATATTTAATATATTATTTATAATATTACTAATATTATTATTAATAATAATATATAGTATTATCAATATTACATATTGATAATATTATATATAATATTATTATATACTTCATTGATAATATTATATATAATTAAATAATATAAATTAATGAATAACACTTAAAATAATTTTAGAAATAAATAATAGCATACATAAGAAATATTATAAAAAATAATTAAACACAATTTAATAAACCCAAGGGAATAATAAACCTATGGGATTAATACTAAAAACCCAAGACATTATAAACCCAAGGGAGTAATACTAAACCTAATGGATTAATAATATAAATTCAAGGTATATAAACCTTAAGATAAATACTATACATGAGACAATATTTGTCACAATGCGACATTGAAACAAGTTTGACCATGGTTGATTTTCATATTGAGACAATCTTTGTCACAATGCGACGTTTGACCATGGTTGACTATGATTAACCATGGTTGATCATGGTTGGCTATGATTGTCCATGGTTGACCATGATTGATATTATAAACCCAAGGGAATAATAAACCCAATGGATTGATGGTATAGACCGAAGGGATTAATACTAAAACCCCAAGGGATTATGAACCTAGGGGAATAATATTAAACCCAAGGGACTAATATTATAAACCCAAGGTATATAAACCCCAAGATAAATATTATAAACACTAAAATAAACATGGTTGACCATAGTTGATTTTCATATAAAGACAATCCTTATGACAATGCAATGTTAGACCACGGTTGACCATGATTGATATTATAAACCCAAGGGAATAATAAACCAAAGGGATTGATATTATAAACACAGAGGAATAATAAACCCAAGGGATTATGAACCCAAGGGAATAATATTAAACCTAGGGGACAAATATTATAAACCTAAGGTATATAAACCCTAAGATAAATATTATAAACACTAAAATAAAAATGGTTGACCATATTTGATTGTCATATTGAGGCAATCCTTATCACAATGTGATGTTGGACCATGGTTGACCATGGATGTTTTTCATATCGAGATAATCTTTGTCACAATGCAATGTTGGACCATAGTTGATCATGGATGTTTTTCATATCGAGACAATCTTTGTCACAATGCAACATTCGACCATGATTGATAATATAAACCCAAGGGAATAATAAACCAAATGGATTAATACTAAAACCCCAAGTGATTATGAACCCAAGAGAATAATATTAAACCCAGGGGACTAATATTATAAACCTAAGGTATATAAACCCTAAGATAAATATTATAAACACTAAAATATACATGGTTGACCATGGTTGATTTTCATATTGAGACATTTTTTTATCACAATGTGACATTGGACCATGGTTGACCATGGATGTTTTTCATATCGAGACAATATTTGTCACAATGCAATGTTGGACCATGTTGACCATGGATGTTTTTCATATCAAGACAATCTTTGTCACAATGAGACGTTCGTCCATGATTAACCATGATTGACCATGATTGACCATGGTTGACCATGGTTGACCACGTTTGATTCTATAAAACATGGTTGACCATGATCAACCATGGCTGACCATGATCAACCATGGCTGACCATGATCAACCATGATTTCCATGATTGTCCATGATTTTCACATGGAGACAATTTTTGTCACAATACAACATTTGACCATGGTTGACCATGATTGATATTATAAACCCAAGGGAATAATAAACCTAAGGGATTAATATTATAAACCGAAGGGAATAATAAACCAAAGGGATTAATACTAAAACCCTAAGGGATTATGAAACCAAGGGAATAATATTATACCCAAGGGAATAATATTATACCCAAGGGACTAATATTACAAACCCAAGGTATATAAACCATAAGATAAATATTATAAACACTAAAATAAACGTGGTTGACCATGGTTGATTTTCATATTCACACAATCCTTGTCACAATGAAACATTCAATTATGGTTAACCATGGTTGGCTATGATTGATGATAGTTTACCATGATTGATATTATAAACCTAAGAGAATAATAAACTTAAGCGATTGATATTATAAACCAAAGAGAATAATAAACCTAAGTGATTAATACCAAAACCCCAAGAAATTATGAACTCAAGGGAATAATATTAAATCCAAGGGACTAATATTATAAATGCAAGGTATATAAACCCTAAGATAAATATTATAAACACTAAAATAAATATGGTTGACCATGGTTGATTTTCATATTGACATAATCCTTGTCACAATGTGACATTCAACCATGGTTGGCTATGATTAACGATGGTTGACCATGATTGGTATTATATGCCTAAGGGAGTAATAAACCCAAAGGATTGATTCTATAAAACATAGTTGACCATGATCAACCATGGTTGACCATGGTTGACCTTGATTGTCCATGATTTTCACATGGAGAAATTTTTTGTCACAATGTGACAATTGACCATGGTTGACCATGGTTAACCATGGTTGACTATGATTTACCATGATTGATATTATAAACCCAAGGGAATAATAAACCCAAGGGATTGATATTATAAACCGAAAGGATTAATACTAAAACCCTAAGGGATTATGAAACCAAGGGAATAATATTAAAACCAAGGGACTAATATTATAAACCAAGGTATATAAAACCTAAGAAAAATATTATCAACCCTAAAATAAGCATGGTTGACCATGGTTGATTTTCATATTGAAACAATTTTTGTCACAATGTGATATTGGACCATGGTTGAGTTTCATATTGAGACAATCTTTGTCACAAAATGACATTGGACCATGGTTGACCATGATTGACCATGATTGATTTTCATATTGAGACAATCTATGTCACAATGTGATCTTGCACCATGATTGATGATTGACCATGGCTAACGATGGTTAATGATGGTTGAACATGGTTTATTTTCATATTGAGACAATATTTGTCACAATGTGATGTTAGACCATGATTGACCATGATTATAAACCTAAGCGATTTAAATATAACCCTAGGATTAACATTATAAAACCTATGAATAATATTATACCCTAGGATTAATATTAGAACCCTATGAATAATATTATACCCTAGGAATATTGTTATGAAACCAGCTCAAGAAAAAGATAGAAAAGATAGATCAACGCCTTAGAATTCAGCCTCTTCGAGGGGGCAACCTCCTTTAAATTACATAAATGAACAATT